>OX101785.1:29242907-29322136 GCA_944452715.1 Ophion slaviceki | reverse complement strand
CGTCTTGTCTTATAGTAAAACATTTCAAGAATATAATCCCAAAATGTCAAGTCAATCAGAGTAAAACTCTCGAAGTTATTGACTATTTAGTCCTGCTCCTCTAACACTGTAGCTCCGACAGCTAAAACTTCAAACGCGTTTTTCTGGAAACCACTTTTTCAAAGTCCATGTTCACTGCCATTTGAAAACTACATGACCGATTTATTTCAAACTTGGTACACACTCTCTACACATAAAATACCTCCCCCCAACGGTTATTTTGAGATTTTTTTACATTGAGGAGGTTTTCCACCCCCAAAATCGCGGAATTTTTCGTGAAAAATAGCACTTTTCACTTTACATCACCACCAAAAATTTAGAAATGAAAAAAAAAATTATCAAAACCGTTGGGGGGAGGATTTGATGATACTTTGACTAAATTTTCATGGAACTTGATTTCAGATAATTTCTCGCAGAGATACAGTGAAAACCGCAAATAGTGTTTTTCCAAAGGCGTTCTTGGAAAAGCTTTGTCACCGGCTTGGTTGTGGATATTTTCGCGTACAAATTTCACGGAATGTCCTCAAAATGACACTTAACAATGTACAAAAAGTTTCAATAAATTTACTCTATCCATATAGATGAAAAAAAAATCACAAAAAAGTGTTTTTTTTTCACGCTGAGACCCATACCCTCCCCTTGAAACGAGTGCGGATTCAATGATGGCACAATGGTAAGACATGGCACAATTACTCACGTCGCAGCGTCGAGATTCCAAGTGCCTCGAGGCAAGGAGTGACGACCAAAAGTGTATACGGATTGAAAAGTTTTCGGCTCGCGGTGTCTGGTAAGCACCAGAAAGCCAACAAGATAATAGGGAGGGTGGCCGGTGCCCACATAACACGCGCGAGTCCCTAACCGGTTGGCAGCAAACGTTGCAACCCTCTGGAGCAAGAATTGCCCTTATTTGGCAATTATTATTTTATTTTTTTTTCTCTCTTTTTTTTCTTCTTCACGACACGTCTCGCCACGACGACGGACGGGGGTGAGTCTTAACACGTAGGAAGAGGATTCGTAGCGGCAGCGGTACCGGAGTCTCACGTGATAGAGAGAGAGTCGCGACCAACGACAAGGGAACAAAGCTCTCGACTGATGATGGCATCGAGTGTCTCGGAAATTCCGTTCACGATGTTTTAGCCCGGCACACGCGTTTCGTCGTGGCCCATGCGCTCACGCGACTCCATTTCTCCCCCACGTTACCCCGCAACGAGATAGATAGGAGTGTCCCCTTGGTATTGCACCCGCGCGCGCATATATTTGACGCATTTCCCTTATACTCGCGCCACTTCGCTCTCTATCATTCGACACTTTGCAATTCTCGACGATCGGCACCGAACGGAAATGTCACGAATATGTACTTGCGAGCTTGTCACGGGAAACTTTTCACCAAGCGTAACGTATGTGACAACTTTCTCGAGATGGAATTCTGCACTCTCGTCGAGAACGTTTTATTCGTGCAATGCACTTTGGACGGTACGAAGAATTTTAGCGATGCATTTCAACGTATGGGACTCTCGATATATTATTTTCTGGCAGCAAACGTGTAGGTAATTAGCGATATTTTATCGCGATCGATCATATTTTTATTGGATTGGCTTTGCGGTAATCCTATCGCTTCACACTAGTCATGCCACTGATCGTACTCGAGACAAGCACAATTTATATTTTTAACATATGCAAAAAAAATAATTTGTAATAACTAAAATTTTCCATGTGTTAACTCTTTAATGAATGTTCACATTGAAATAGAAAAATAAAAAAATAGTTATTCCAACGATTCGCGCAGTATTTCTAGATTTGATATTTGGCAATATTGGTTCTATCTCCGTCTCTTTTTACTCAACCAGTCGAGTTTAACCTCCGTGCTTTTCAACGTCGATCTGTCAAAACAATGTCAGGTGCGGGAAATATAAAGCATTGTATTCGGACCACGACTGGTAAAAAGCGTGGAAAATTTGTGTCTGCGAAATATGTCGGTTAAAAATGAAATATGTGTGGAAATTCGAATGAGTGAGATGAGGTTAGGACTACAGTCAGCTGTTGCCTTGTTGTCACGTCTCTTTGTCGTAGCAAGTGGTAATAAATCCAATACCGGAAGTTCAAATTAAACTTGATATTACATAAAAATTAGGTCAATAAGCGAAATTTTTCGGAGAGCATTGGATTACTACAAGTTTGGTATGTAAATCTGATTATGTTTAAGAATCTGACGGATTCCCACTATTGTATACACTTTTGTAGCGACCGGACATTGGGTTTTTGTATGTCGGCTCGGAATTCCTTCACAAAAATATGCAATTTTAATGTTTTTTTTTTCTCTGTAATTAGGACGATAACCGACCCTGAAATTTTACAGAGACGATTATTAATATATTTAGTGAAGCTCAAAAAAACATTATGAAAATCCTATGAATTGAAGTCTGGCGATAGGATTACCTTAAGGAGAGAAATACACCTAGATGGTCGAGATCGAGGATTTAGAAGCTATGAACATTCCGTCGACTGTAGAAGACCTACACTATGGGCCTGGTATCGATGATTCCATGTAAGTTGAAAAATTTCACGATTTATTCATTCCCAAATTTTCAAACGCGTTTTTCTCAAAACCACGCTTTTCGAATCGGTACACAAAATATCTCGAAAACCAATGAACTGATTGCCTTGAGGTTTTTTGTGGTTATTCTATACACCATTATCTAGTACTTGTTTTAGGATTTTTTTTTCCATTACTTAGTTTTTGTTTTATAGACAAAATAATAACTAATTTTTGTCACAAAAATCACTGTTTATGTTCAAACGTCCGCCATATTGTCATAAATCGATATTTTCAAAATCGGCTATGACAAGTACTAGATTATAGTATCTAATTTAATAATCTTTTTAGTTTTTTTTCAGATGATTTTTTGAAGAAACGCCAGTGGGTACCGTATACGCAGATTTTTTTACGACGCTCCAAGGATCATACAATATCCTTGTATATTTTTGATATTTTTAAATAAAGAAATTTAAACATATTTTTGAATGTATATACTTTTAGATAATTAAACCCCAATCCGAAATTTCAAATAGTTTTCCTTGAAAAAATTCACAAAAATTCACACGTGACATATGAGTGCGAGAGAGATAGCTGGAATTTTCGAACAGGGATTTCTCAGAGATGAATAATATTTAGGGAAAAAGGAAATCATCAAGCTCTGCGTCAGGGAATTCTCCAGAGCCTAATGCTTTGTTTTTCCTTAAAAAATCAACCATCTATATGAAAATAGAGTTGAAAAATTTGTGACGTTATGTTGACCTTGTACATGCCCTTAAGTTGCATAATTAGCCCTTGCGTGCTTTGCAATTGAACCGTACGCTTGTGGGCATGAAGAAATACCGATATCTACTCGTTTTTTTTCAATTCTAGAACCAACTGAGATATACTGAAGATAAAATTAATGCCTAACTAAAGAAACCGGAAGATTTGAAACAATCGTTTCAAATCTTCCGCTTTCTTGGGCGCACGTGTAGCTTGCGCGAGTTTGCTCCACAACGGAGTAATAGTTGACGCTATCCAAGTATTTCGCGGGTCATTGAATGTTACTGAAAAGACTACACATGCAACTACACCTTACGCAGTTTTCAATGAAACACGTAATCGGATCCCCGTGAGACACTTCGAGTTCTCACATGATTTCTCGTGTTCCGGCAGCGACGTGAGCTCGAATAACGCAAGACACGCACTCATATACGTCAGTACTGTCATAGAGTTGCGTGTCTTGCACCCTATTAGTATATATATACGAAAGTGCACAAATGCAATAAAAAACTTACGAAAATCACTATCGGACATAAATATAGGATAAATTAGTTTGTTCAATCATTTCCGATGTATGTTTTGATAGTTATTATTGAGAAAAAAAATGTGTAACCTTTTAAGGGGCTATACCAGTGCGAACGCCGAAAATTTGGGTGATTTTCGGGATTTTCTTGGAAGAAAAGTACTCAATTAAATGTTTCGGAAAATTATGAATATATTTGGCTATATTTGACCTATATTACATAATTTTTTTATAGAAAAATATTGAGATCGAAGTGACTTATACGCTGACTACGGAGGCGCCAAAAAAAGTTACTCCACTGCTGACATGATTCCGGGCGATTGAGTAGCTGAAACCGAAAAAGAAAAAAATGTCGTTAAACTGTAAGGTATTAACTGTACAATGACGTAGGATTTTCGAAAAATCTAACAAAATGGCGTAGTTATGAAAAAAAGTCTGCTTTCTTGCCTATAAAATGGTCATTTTTTTCAATGCCAAATCGCCAATTTTCATCCAATCAAAGATATCATACGTTATTGTAGAGTAAATATATTCTAGAGTACTCAGTTCAAATTTCAAGTCAATCGGATAATTGCTCTTTGAGTTACAATGCCAGCAAATTTGAAAGATATAATTTCGAGAAAAACGCGTTTAAAGATTTAACTATCGGTTTTTGCAAGATAAAATGATATTGATATAAATGATATAAATGATAATGATATTCTTGAAGCTATGAACTGTTGAAAAAGGCAACAAAAAAATCGATTTTTTGAAAGTGTCACACGGGTATGGCCCCTTAAGTAATTGATAATAAATAAATTACCGCAAATTAAAGATGAACTATTGTTCATAATGAATAAATCATAAGGGTTGCTGTTCCACAAATACTAAAAGTGATGATATTATAAGTGAGGAGGTATATAGTATCGTTCGTGTAATTTTTAATCGTTTCTTGATTAAACAAAAATATGCAGCACTTTCTCGCCAGACCTTTTGCTCTATATTGCTCATCATTTCTGCAAAATCAGCTCCGAATGCATGAGTTGGGAAAGTTAAAAACTGGAATTTCTCTCAGATCGTGGCCGCATATAGTACTTCCGGTACTTTAAACGTTTGGCTACAATAGCACAGAAAATCACGGCGAAACAAGAACCCTTCTAACGAGAGAAAAGACGTTCGATGAGGGACGATGAATATCCTCGTCTGACTCGTCGCTCCTCCTTTCAGGGGATAATCCTTTCCTCAATCAGAAATCTTTTGTATTTCCATCTTATCCTCCTGCAGCAGGCTTTTCTGTCGATTCTGTACAAACCGTACTTTACTCACACATTTATGTAAATATGTGTATTTTGCTTTAAACATCAGGGGAATTTGAACAAAAAAATACAAAAAGCGATTCGATCTGGTAACGATTGATATTTTAGTGGAATTCTTAATTATAAATTGTATAATATTTATAAATAATGCATAAATATCATAATAAATTTATAATAAATTATAAATTGTAGAGTAAATTATTGTAAATTGTATTTAAAAAATATAATAAATCCTGTTATTTATTTGTATATATACACTTTACCAACAATACTAAAAGACACCTGCGCATATACGGTACATGGTATTTCCTGTTGATTTTAATTCGCATATAAGAGTGACGACAAAATGATAAATTTTATTTCTTATTTTAAAAGAACGGTCCTGTGGCTCATTTACGGTCTGTATCCATACTTTTTTTGTGCAATACGTCAGAAACAGTCGTCACTGCACCCGACACACACCTCGGTTCCACTATTTGCCCGCTATGGCAACGTGCTTCGATGCACCGCTTGCAATTGACTTTCTCGACAGCTACGATCAATTCCGCTTCTTGAATCCAGCAAAGCAGAACCAAAATGTCGCTGCACCAATTATTGGTCAAAATACAGTTCGTTTTGTAGAAAAATTCGATAATATGGGAAAATTCGCTTTTCCGATTCAAAATTACGGGGCCGGGTTGAAACTCCGGACTTTGAATGATCAGAACGGTGAAAACTCCGAAAGAATACTACCCCGAATGATCGAAACTCCGAAAGAATTTTACACGAAAGATAAAAACTCTGAAAATCAGAACACCGTCAAAAAAATTCGGCTATGGAAGTGTTAAAAGTTTTAAAATTTGCAATAAATCGACGAATTATTTCAAGATTTTTTTTATTAAGAAGTGATTTTACGTCAGTTTTGAAATTTGTCTAGACAATTTTGTACGTTCTACATCGCTTACAGTCAACCGTGTAGACTTTCGCTGGCATGATCTCGACAGGGCCGGGTTGAAATTCCGAACTTTGAATGATCCGGCGGTTTAAAATTCCTAATTTTGATGTTTCGAAATTACAAGTTTCGTCAAGATAATGCCAGCGAAAGTCTACACAGTTGACTGTAAATTATGTAGAACGTATAACATCGTCTAGACAAATTTCAAAATTTACGTGAAACGACTTCTTAATTAAAATAAAATTCTTGAAATAATTCGTCGTATTATTGAAAATTTTGGAACGTTTGAAACTTCCATAGCCGAATTATTTTGACGGTGTTCGGATTTTCGGAATTTTGGTCTTTCGGGGTAGTATTTTTTTTGGAGTTTTGAGCGTTCTGATCATTCAAAGTTCGGAATTTCAAGCTGGCCCCGAAATTACGATTTTAATGATAAGGATAAGTTTGCTTTTGAATTTTATTCTTTCTCGCGACGATTAGTGTAACGTTTTTTTTATCACATACTTATGAATTGCGCGAGAAGTTTTGAAGAATTGTGCAACAATAGATTAATTCTTCTTTAATTTTCCATTGAAGATATCCGTGAATTAAGGCGAGATAACTGAGTCAGGCAAGTAGAATGAAACATTGAAAGTGTTACATTCAAGAACTACATTTCTTCTAAGTTCATTCTTTTAATTATCGTATTTTTTCTGTCACCCTCCTTTAATTATAGGAACCCTACGGAGATTCGTTTGTCTGTTGTAACTTTTGAACGTTGACGGGTAAAGATGATGGATATTTGAGATTTGTAAACCGTATACGTGCGCTAATTAAATGATCTTACCCCCTGCCGAGGAGTGAGATTATACAAAGAGGATACGTGGTTTGCATTATGGTAGGCTGAACGTCACATGAGCTTCGACCTCGTCTATTCCAGCGTGAAATGGTTTGATCGGGCGTGGATCTGTCGTCTCGACCCGACGGCGCCTGCTCGTACACCCATTTCCCCGAGAAAATAGTAAAAACCAACCCGATACTCAAACGCGTTGTGGGCGATGAATAAACCGGCAAAGATCGCCGATCACCCTTTTTATTCAATGGGGAATAAAATTGCCACGTGAATGAATCGTTAAACTTCTCGACGTTCGACTAAAAACGAGACTCGCGCCACGTTTTCCAATAGATAATAATAACATATAGAATATTGCAAATAAAACGACAAATTATTTGACCATTTTGTGAATACGATGAAATTTAACATTATGACAACGTATTTGATGACAAAATAAAAGCGGAAAGTGCATTCGTAAAAATTTGAAATCGTCGTACACTGAAATAACGAATATTACCGTGAACAATCAATGAGATATTTCATTTCCCAGCAAAATAATGAAAGGCAGTTCGCGAATACTACGAACATCTTTTTCGCGAAATGAGGGTCGGTGCTTCAGGAAAACGTTCGAAAAAAAATCTAGTCTCATTAAAATGTCACACTTATAAATAAAACCTTGGTTTATGATAAGAACGAAATGTCAAAATTTGAATACTAGAGTGATGTCAATCATCACGCAAGAAATCGTATTAAATTGGCAATTACAAGCCAACCCCCGTAAGTGCTATTGAAGTTTGCATAGTTGAGATGCAATTATAATTCTTCTTCATTTACTACTTGCTTATTCCTATTCCGTTCTGAAATCTTTTTCCTTTTACTTACAAGGAAAGTTTGCGAGGTCGATCTCTCCGATTTCGATTAAATTTAGCATGCTTGTAGAATGGGTAAAAATTCGCGACACGTATTTTTTTACATCTGCGGAACCCGATTTTTAAGGGTTGAAACGCACCCTCGAAAATGGGGGTGTTTTTCGTTTTTCGTCGATGTCGTCTCATCTCCAATGTATAGTACACGAAAATATAAATATTGTTGCAATTCAATTTTTTTCATATCCCGTACCGTTAAAACTTTATCGACGAAAAACACCTCAACTTTCGAAGGTGCGTTTGAACCCTTAAAAATCGGGTTCCGCGTATATAAAAAAATACGTGTCGCCAATTTTTACCCATTCTACAAGCATGTCAAATTTCATAGAAATCGGAGAGATCGACCTCGCAAGCTTTCCTTGTTAGATTGCATAGTTTTAATAAGGACCCTGAAAAGTTTGAGTAATTTTCGTATTCTAAATCTGCAAAGAAAATTGAACGTTTCCAGAATATTAATTTTCATTAATTTCGTACGACGCAAACTTCAGCATCGTGCGAAACACCAGAGCAAATCGATCCGCGCCAAGCTTAAATTGTACTACTAATTATACTACCTATGAACCTCATACAGATTACAAACCACCTCGTATCTCCGCGAAGCTACGTAATTGTCATTAAACGTTGAATCCTCATTAGCACAAGCGTTGAGCTAAAATAGGATTCTGAATTTTTCATCTCTCGAATTCTATTGTAGTCTATGTACTCGGAGTGTATTTGTAGTTCGTCGTCGCCAATTATGTCCCGTCTGACCAACGAGATTGCCACCTTCCTCACCCCCCTCCGATGCGATAACATCGTTTCCTCGGCATTCGCAAAAAAGATGAGACGAGGAGAAAAAGAACGATTAATTTGTGACACGAGACCCACATAGAAGAGAGCCCCGTCCATGGCTAATGTATTCGGAGTGGAATATGAAATAAAGCACAAGATGCACGCGAACAGATGGGGTGACGAAAATTGGAATGGGAGCACTTTGCTTGTTGTATTATATGCCAGGGTGAGATGAAATACCGACGTTCTATAGAGCCATTTCAACTGTGTACTGGTTGAAGAATGGACGAATCTTCCGCCACCAAAATGTCTGTGTGTGTACCTATGCATTAACCATGAAGGCCGTTGCGTTTCGTGTGCTTTTCTGGCAGTGACGGCTCAAAGGCTTCGCCTTTTTCGGCGAGAATTTCCACGATAGTGCTCAGGGATCGAGGGTTCGCTGTTGCTGAGGCTGCGCACCTACCCCCTCAGCTTAGTACTCCACGATTCTTCTCAGTAGAGAGAGGAAGAGAGAGAGGGGGGGTGAGAGGGAGAGAAAGTACCAACATTGAGTTCTCCCCAGAGGAGCAGCTTCATCTCTTCTTCTCCATTCGATAATGAGCAATTCGCTCTCCATTTGCCAGTCTTTTGTGGCCTTTGTGCTGGCCGCGTGCCAGACGCACTACGGAAGGGGGGGGGGGGGAAGAGATGGAGGGGGAGAGTGAGAGAAATAGAAAGAAAGAGTTCCCTGGGGGCATTTCCCGCTCACGCCCTATACACCACCCCTCCCGACAGGCCTCAAGCCCAAAGTCGCTTATTTCCCATTCCCGGTTCCTTTTTTCGTCGTATTAGACAGGGTTCCTTGCCGCCGTTGCGTACTTTTATTGGCTTTTTCTCTCCCCCTTGTTCCGTCGTCGGCAACATTTTTCGTCTTTGCTCAACGATATAGAACCTTCGCCGACACTTTTATACCAAGGGCCAACGCATTCGTGTCGTTATTGCCACGTCTAGAGGGTGATTCAGAATTGCTTTCACACCTGTAACTAGATCATTGAATAAAGCACGATCTTGCACTCGGAGTTTTTTGAAATGTTTCATCGTATGCTCTTACGATCTTTGTCGATTCTGTCCCTCTTATGCACCCACACTTGTCACTTCATTATTTCTAGCTGCCCAGCTCCCGAAGAGTGCACACGAGACGAGTTCTAAGTTTAAGCCTTTTTGTAAATATTTTTCGAGATTGTTGGTTAAGATTTATATTTAAAATAATGTTCCTAAATGACCAGAGCTTAATTTTAATAAAAAATACAAAGTGTATTATTAAAATTGATTTTTCTACAAATAAAAGTTTACAAAGTTTACTTTACTCTTTGCTGGCTTCACCCTAATGGCCAATGCTGCTGAAAATGGGACATCGTCGCAGCCGCAAAGCGCCCGGGCATCCACTGGTACTGGTGCTGGTCCTCGTGTAAATCAATCTTCCCAAATCTGGGCAGTGTTCAACTGTAACTTCCGGTGTAGTTACGAAATTTTCGATCTTCTATGTTGGGGTAGACGAATTTGTGTGAGTTTTCGTAAAGAAATATGTTTTCCTTCAGTTTTTCAACAAAATGCTAATGGAGTAGATAATTGTGGTCATCTACGGGCAATGTGGAATTACTACCGTAGAATAATGACTACTATAATAAGATTCAACGAATGAATAATTGCCAATTACTCGTCGAAAGTACCTACGTTCATTATTGTGTATACATGCGTAATCCGATCCTGGCAAAGGATGATTCGATCAATGTGGATGGTCCAACACAGAACGGCACACGAATATAAAATGACATTTCACAAGCCCTGACCCGTTCAACATGCGTAGAGGAAAATAAATTAAAATTCTTACGACTATTTAGCATCAACTATAAATAAATAAATTAATAGCCGACGCAACACTTTTTATGATTTTTGTGGCTATAAAGGAATGTTGCGTAAGCCATAAAATCCTCGTGAGCGACCACGTTGAACTATATTTTCGATGGATCATAAAAAATTGTATACGCAATTTCACGAATATCATATGAAAGAAGTTTTTCCGGATTTTTCTTCCTTGAGAATCGTGTGACTTTATGCCCGATAAATCTTGTTTTATGAAATACAGGGTACAGTGATGTCCCTCACGGTGTGCTTGATGGCGGGACCAAAGAGTTAGATGAAGGTACGAATCACCCGTAGCAGTGTCCCCTCTCTTGAGGTTGACGACAAATCGGCATGTCGTCCCCACTCCCACCCTCGGCGCAATCCTTCGCGAGATACCACAGTATACCCGTGCAGAAATGTGACCGGGCACTCCCTACTTTGTGTCCAGCCCTGACCAGACTTGCCTCATCTGATTTACCTGACCTCTCATGGAACAAACTGGAAAGATCGCAAAATCGTTTTCTTACGGCTTACCCTGTATGTTTGGAAGTTACAATCTTCTGGTCAGGATACATAGCGAGTAAGTACATCTTCGCATAATGTCTACCCGGCCAGAATATTGACATGTCATGAAAAGTGGAGCCTGTCTTTAAGAACTAAAGAAAAGCTACTTTGCTTTTCACCTCATTAAAGATATTTGAGGTATTCCACGTCACTTCAGCCAGTAAAAAAAATCCACAAATAATTTTGAAAAATCGAGCTATTTTATTGAAAAATATTCACTGAGTGTCGACATGTTTAAAAAAATTCTGACGTTTTTTCTCGTTGATTACCATTTTTTAATATTTTTCCATTCAAATGGCTGAATCTTTGGCAGGATTTGACGTATTTACATTCGTAAAAAACGAAAATGTGCGTATTTTTCTAGTCTTCCAGAAAAAAATTAATTTAGATTTTATTGAGCAAGTCGAACGTCCGTTTCAGGGCAAAATATGCAAAATATTTTTTTTCTCAAGGAAAGACACTCGTTATTTTATTTTTAAGAATTTACCCGCATTGTGAATACGAAAAACGGATTTTTGGTATTTTTTATATTATGGGATTCCTAAACACCGGGAAGTAACAGCTATTTTTATTTAACATTTTTTTTAGTTAATATTCGATTGAAGAGTGTGGAGCACTCACTGTATGTTTAACAGGTTCTTGAAATACATATGACATATATGTCATATGTATTGGAGCCTTGTAGTGCTCCACACTCTTCCATCGAATATTAATAAAAAATTAAAATAGCTGTTAATTCACGGTGTTTAGGAATCGCGTAATATGAAGAATACCAAAAATCCGTTTTTTATATTCACAATTCGGGGAAATTTAAAAAAATAAAATAATAAGTGTCTTTCCTTGAGAAAAAAAATATTTTTGCATATTTTGCCCTGAAACGGACGTTTGACTTGCTCAATAAAATCTAAATTAATATTTTTTTATAATATTAATTAAAATTAAAATAATAAATAATATCAATTAAAATTAATTTTATAATTAAAAATTAATATTAATATTAATAATTTTTTTCTGGAAGGCTATAAAAAGACGCACATTTTCGTTTTTTACGAATGTAAATACGTCAAATCCTGCCAAAGATACAGCCATTTGAATGGAAAAATGTTAAACAACGGTAATCACCGAGAAAAAACGTGAGAATTTTTTTAAAAATTTCGACACTCGGTGAATATTTTTGAATAAAGTAACACGATTTTTCAAAATTATTTGTGGATTTTTTTTACTGGCTGAAGTGACGTGGAATGCTTTATTTATAGTTGATTGGGATGAAACTAATACATCTGTTGTAATTCTATTCTTCATTAAAAGCATTTATTTCATCAGTGGTAATTGACGAGGATAACAATGCTTATCATAAACACCAGTATTGTGATAACTAATGATTCGAGCATAAAGAATCGCCAAATTATTTTATGAGGCAAAAAAGTAAAGCAGGTCGTTCGTGGTTTTTGAATGCCTTGTCGCTATGTCGCGAAATATCAATGTTCTGGCCGGGAAGACATTACCTAAATGTATTTCGCCAACAATCCGCCAGGTGGCTACAAGCGAAGCGCTTCGCGTAAGCAAGGTACCATCGTACGAGGATAAAATTTCGTCCAGTGAGTTGTACCACGTACAGCAGTGCTATGCTTACAGCGTGCACTTACGGTTATGATTTTCCGACCCTTGCGAAATAACCCTTTGCAGTCTAGGCCTTTTTCGCTCGGATAGTGATCTGTGTAGGTTTTTCTGTCTCTTTGCCTATCAGGAAATGCGAGCAAGCGTATGCATACACTCATGTACTACCTTAGAAAGTAGATAACCAAAAAACAATATGTTGTCGAAATGCTAAATTAAATACACTTCCGATTTTGCCTCCTCAAGGATTCCAAAAACGCTGAAACGACGTTTTTAATTTCCTCGTTTGTTCCTGGTTATATCTCGATCTATTCCCTACAACTTTCCTGGTCATTTACCCCCTGTTCTCCGGCCCGTTCCTGATCTGTTCCCCAATAAGAGACCGGCGGATCGGGACCTAGCCTTAGACCCGTTACATTGGGAACATATTCCAGGGTTGAGGGCCCGACCAGAGCCTGATATTATCTAGGGAATGCAGATCAGGGGCAGTACTTTTTCCCGACTCAAATTTCTACACGGGTTATTGAAAGAAATATTTTAGGGTATAGCGAAAAAAACTGGAATTTCTTTTTCTTTTTGTTTTCCATCGAAACGATTTCGAATCTCTCGCCATTGCGTATAAATAAATCGTTACGGTCCTACGCAAACACAAACCAGACTGAAAAATACACATTACTATATGGCACGTGCCTGATCGATAAATAAATCATGTGCAGCAGCGTAGACAAGGGGCCAGTTCGACAGGAAGATAAGGGGGGGGGGGGGGTACGAAGTGTGGGCTGCGAGCTACAATCGAGTCTCCAGGAATATCAATTATTCAAAGGGTAACCTCGTCGATTATTTAATGCCGGATAAGGGGAAAGGGGCGGGGGAGGTGCGGGGAAGTAGAAAATCGGTGCCAGGTTCGGGGTGAAAGCGTGTCGTGTTTCAAGCACCCAGGCCTACTTAAAGGCTACTCTCCGCGTCGGCGATGCAGAGAAAGAGGGAAGAAAAGAAATGGCCAACTTTGCCGAGAGCGAGCAGTTGAGGGCCAATCCAACGCCCGCCGATATCTTCAGAACTTTAATGGTGTAAGCTATATTCGCTATATCTCGAATTTCATAGCTCTCGGGCATATGCACGTGACCTGAAACCTCGCTTATCCGAAAGAAGGATACTCTGGGAAATTGTGCACGAAGCAAATAATGACATTTTTTCGAGAAAATGAACACTAATGTTCCACCAAACAAAAAGAGGGTAATATCGATACGGGAATACGAACCAAAATATTCCGATGAATTAGAAACGAGAAGACATTGTCTCAAGAAATTCGGCACCACAATCATTCTACCAAAAGAAGCACATTCCCTTAAAAAAATCGAACAAAAAAGAGCTGTTCTGAATCCAGTTCCGCAGTAAATCCTGTTTCTTAAATATCGGAGCGATTTCTAGGGATTCCCAAAAAAAAATCCAGTACTGGCGAAAATGAAATGGGATGCTAATTCGGACTGACAGTGTTCAAATGACCGACGAAACAATACGTAGTGATACCGTTGGTATGAACCAAGAATAACATATGTAAATAAAAGTACTCGTCGACTACCTTAGGTAGCGCAAAATATTCGGTAATTCTTTAGATAAGTGACTTTTTCGAAAAATGAGCCTAAAATTATTTTTTTCCTATTTTCTCATTTATTGGGTTATATAAAAAGTTATGGGGTTTTGAAGGTAGCGGGAACACGTGATATAATAGGAAATTTTTGAACATTTCGACGCCTATATTGGGTTTTTGAAAAATTCGAAACTATTTTTAACGAATTTTTTCTCGTCAAACATCTGTTAATGTAAATGTTCAGCTTTCCCCGACTAAATATCATAATTTATAACCCAATAAATGAGAAAATAGCAAAAAAATGTTAGGCTCATTTTTCGGAAAAGTCACTTATCTGAAGAATTACCAAATATTCAAAAAGGAAATATAATATAATTTTTTACCAATGTTTTAGTAACGCTTCGTTTCATTCAGTATTATGCAATGCTATTCTCGACTGGTACGAATGGAAGTAACCGTACTTCTCTATTTCGAAGGATGGCATACATTTGGATGACCAAAAGTACCGTGTTTCAGTTTCGTGTTACTTCGAGTTCGGATACGCCTTAATCGCACCGACATGCTTATCCTTAAACGTACCGGAATGTTTCGAGGATAATTCTACAGTTATTTCAAAGAGACCTCTTTTTGTGTAAGTACATTAACATCGTATGAAGATATTGGCGAATCGGCGTGCAAGATACAAATGAACTAGTTTGCCAGCTTTAAAGAAGGAATGCTGTGTAAACTTATATACCGGGTGATGTTGAAGTTTGCATAGTAAGAATGCAACGAAAATTCATTTTTCGTTTTTATTTCTTGACTTTCGTTATCATAAAAAATCTCGTCCTGTACATTTAGGGTGTAGATATCTGATGAGGATTCTAAAAAAAAGTTTGAATGATTCTCGTAGCCCAAATTTGCCGACAAAGTGCGGTCTACTGAATTTTCATTAGGTTGCAACGATGCAAATTCAATATCATCATGTTGGTAGGATTGTTCCGTAATTTTTCCGGTACGATTGTAGAGCAATATTCATAAAACGTAGCACTTGAATATTTTTGTAAAATGTGCATACAATTCGCGTTAGTCAACAATTTGTTTATTATGAATTCGTGTTCTAGAAGGATAAGGTCCCCCCCTCCCCTCCGATCTCGCTGAAATTTTTCACAAACCTCCCTTTTAATATTTTAAGATAACCTCTCAAATGGTTTTTGGCAACCACCAATAGTTATCGAGATATTGCATTTTCAAGTTTTTTTTAAAGGTAAGGTCCCGAACGCCCCCCCCCCCCCCCCCCCGATCGAGCTGAAATTTTGCACAAACCTTCCTTTTAATATCTTGAGACAACCCCTAAAAGGATTTTTAGCAACTCGCAATAGTTTTCGAGATATTGAATTTTGAAGTTTTTTTTACCGCGCTCTTTATATATATCTGCCACGTCTCCGTTCATACCTATATGAAGCATTCCACGTCACTTCAGCCAGTAAAAAAAATCCACAAATAATTTTGAAAAATTGAGTTACTTTATTGAAAAATATTCACGAGTGACGATTTTTTTTAAATTTCTGACGTTTTTTTCTCGTTGATTGCCATTTTTTAACATTTTTCCATTCAAATGGCTGTATCTGTGGCAGGATTTGACGTATTTACATTCGTAAAAAACGAAAATGTGCGTCTTTTTATAGCCTTCCAGAAAAACATTAATTTAGATTTTATTGAGCAAGTCGAACGTCCGTTTCAGGGAAAAATATGCAAAAATATTATTTCTCAAGGAAAGACACTCTTTATTTAATTTTTTTAAATTTCCCCAAATTGTGAATACGAAAAACGGATTTTTGGTATTTTTTATATTATGGGATTTTTAAACCCCGTGAAGTGACAGCTATTTTTATTTTTTAATTTTTTTATTAATATTCGATTAAAGAGTGTGGAGCACTCGCTGTATGTTTACCAGGTTTTTGAAATACATATGACATATATGTCATTTTCGTTTTTTACGAATGTAAATACGTCAAATCCTGCCAAAGATACAGCCATTTGAATGGAAAAATATTAAAAAATGATAATCAACGAGAAAAAACGTCAGAAATTTAAAAGGATTAGGTCGGAACCTAACCCTTGTAGAAGACCAAGGAACACGTCCATCAATAGCACTAATCCTTTCTGTCTTCCAATTGAAAGAATTGCAAATAACAACGGAAGTCCTTCGAGAGTGCCATTCAGAGGCAAGTCCAGCCTCCATCTGGGAATTGATAAACGAACTTTTTTCAGCGTTTCATTCACGTAAGAGCACGCTCATAGGTTTTGAGACAAATGGTATGAACGAATATCTGGAATATGTCAGAACTACATGTCAACGTTATAAACTCGTAATATCGTCGCTGTTTTCATCATTTACAGGAGATTCGATAAAAAAAAAGAGAGATATTGGATTTGTGGTATTGGGAAGCGCAGATTTGACAGTACCGGAGCGTGTACAGTTTGGACATGTCCGATCGGTGATTCGAGTCGCTTTATCGATTCCAAGTGAATGTGTAAGTGATTACACTCGAGTGCGAAAGGAAGGCTGACATCGACGGTACGGACTTTCTGGTCGCTGCAATCGTACGAGAAAGGGATTGAAGGTATGTGTACGCGGTACCGGAGATTACACGAGAAGTAAAGATTTCGCTGTGTGCCGCGTTGTCGCAAAGAATAGAGAGCAGAGAGTGGATGAGATAGTTCGCTACGACCGCGCCATGTTGCCCGGCTCGGGCCGCATTGCGCCAGTCAACTCGACCAAACTGTCTACCTACCCGAATACATACGACTCTGTACTCATCGACACAAAGGAATGACAAAAAAAGAAAAACCAATTGACAATGAGAATATATCGAGATTTAATCTCGAATTAAAGTCTGCCACACGGAATTAAAGAGCTCTCGGTTCGGACGTATTTAAAAAAGTTTTGAAAAATATATTTTTTTTTTGAGGAACGAAAAAAAAATCCGCTCTACCGATAGCGTGTATATGTTCAAAAATAGCTACCACTTTATAGTGTTCCCAAACGACGAGTACCAAAATTTGAGAAAAAATCATAATAAAGAGAGAAACGTTTGAGCGTATATCTTAGTCTATATTATTTTTGCTAATACGAACAATTCGAGCTTTGCTCTACAGTAGCCTGTAAACATCTTGGCTAAAGGCAAATGCTAATAAAATGTATTTTATTTGCCAATAGCCCGATAAGGTGGAAAAAGCGCTTTAAAAAACAAAATAAAGTACTTTCGTGCGTTAGAACTTTATTATTATCCGTCAAATTTTCCGTGAAGACATTTCGGTATGTGCGTAGCTTTTTCACAGACAGGCTGAAATTCGTGTTAGAATTCAATAGGCGGACTGTTCAAACTAATACTCCGAAAAAGAATATTTTTTCAAGTACCGTCCAATAATTTCGGTGCTCCAAAAGCAAAGAGAGACCGCGTGGAAAAAAACAACAGCTCGTACGAACTTTTTGCACACGCGGACGAATGTTGAGGGGTGGAAAATTTGTAAGAAGTGATTTTTTCCAACCACCCTAGTGACTAAATATGTTTCTTACGTGTGGGATATATGTGGGAGTACGAAGACGAGGGATATACACGAGAACCCGGAAAGATCCCCTTTAACGGAGGGAAAATCAATTTGATGCCGCGGGGCGGTGGTGCGGTGGGGGGCGGGTCGGTACCGGGGCGAAAGGGCGCGGTGTGGAAAGGAACCAGCCCGAGGAAAGACGTTCTCCGAGAACTCGGAATTCACTTTTGGACCGTTTTATTTTCGTTGCTTTCGCGGCAATCTATTACAGGAGAATACCACAGCGATACGTATTCGAGCTGGTGAAAGTTCACGTACTATAAGAAAATCAAACGTATTTGAATTATTGATCATCCGCAATAGCGATCAAGAATATACGTAACAACCGCTTTAAAGTTGAACTTTTGAGGAAAAAGACAGTCTTGCAGCCAGCCTAACGCCTTCATCCAATAAATCGCTTTCTATGCACACTAAGAGTGGCACAAATTTGGCTCTATTTTTTTCCTTTTCCTCACCAAATATCTTCTTTAGAGAAAAAAAAAATTGTCGCGGAAGCTGCGAGCGGTCAAAAAATAATTAGAGGTCGCTCCACTCACCCAAAAATTCAAGTTTTCATTAAAAAACCGAATTTTTTCGTCCACTTCTCACCCATGAATTTTACAATTTACAATTTTTAAGTTAACCTCGCGAAAGCTCTAGCCGGCCAAAGACTATCGAGACCAACTGTAGAACCGATGACGATGCACGGAAAACTGTTTTTAAAGAAAAAAGGATTAATAGTTTTGAAAATTTGGAAATTCCGAAGCTCTTGAGCGACCACTAAATATTCATTGGCCGACGAGAGCCTCCGCTCTCGATCGAATTTTCAATGAAAATTAAAATTTTTGGGAGGCTTGAGCGACCCCTAAATATTTTTTGACCGATCGCAGCTTTTGCGACAATGTTTTTTTTTCTTTAAAGACGATAGTTGGATGGTGAGAGAAAGAGAAAAAAAATAAAGCTCAAATATGTGCCACCCTAATGCACACAACACCACTAAAGCAAATAAAAAATGGTTCTTCTTTGGAAAACTGATGTCTCTCCGTGATGATTGCTATTCGCATATTATGTCATCAAACGGGATGATGGGTAGAATATAACCATTGTCCGAGGGGTACGTTCTGAAAAAATTCTGTGCATTCGTTTGGATCTCCTGCGGGACTTGTGCAAGGTATAACGAAGGATTCATTTGGGACGTCTCTTTGTTAGTAAACAAATAATGCGACGGAACGTAGCGAGTGCTTTGCAAATCGGAGAAGAAAATACATAAATTATGCGTGTGTACTTAGGTATGATCACGAATTGGGTCATAAGAGTGCGAGTTGGCAGGGAAGAGAGTAAGAAACTGATGTTAGCGATGATACGATTTTTGATTGCACTATGGGCTGATTCACCCAGCAGACTATATCCATAAGGTAATTTGACCATTGAAATCCTGGCGGCAGTTTGGCGCCCAGGGTTTCCTCCTTTTTTTCCCCTCGACAACGAAGGACGACAATTTTTTTCATCTCTCCTACTTTCGTTCCCTTCTCGTCTTATTTCGCGTCTCCTCGCAGTACACGCACATGCTAATCTATGTGTGATACGTGCCCAGGTATCACGTGACAAAGGTCACTTGCCATGTTTTACCGAAGAAAATCGTCCCCCGACCTTAGGGAGCAAAGAAGAAAAAGAGCAGAAAATGACAAGTACCCTGTATTGAAGGTGATGAGTCGACGGGACATCGTTGGCCTTGACTCGAGGCAGGCACGATTCCCGCAAACTCTCCATGGGGGTGTGTTTTCCGTTTTTTTTTGTTTTCTTTTTCTTTTGGCGCGACCCCCCGATGGGTCACGAAACGATGCGTTGTCGGAGGACTCGGACGTCGGCAATGGGGAAATCAGACGGAGCAGGCCCGAAGATGTCTCGCAGCTGGAGGTCGAACACACAACCTGTCACCAATCAGGGCTCCTTTCGACCGATAAATTCGACCGATTAGATCGAATCAAGGGTACATACAAAATACAGTACGATTCTCTTGATCGACCATTCGTGCATAGAATAAAAGGGCATTTCGAAGTGATATCACGACGTAATGACTTGTAATTTGTTCGAAATAACGAGGCTCGACGCGCGGCCTAACCTCTTTTGCGCGAAGCAAAACGGTTACCCGATATTTCTTGTCAGCGAGATACAGAGCTTCTTTGGATCCCTGTCGGCTTCGGCATTTTTCTATTCTCGTCAGCATGGACCTGGACCAATACTCAGATGGGTGACCGGTTAGCCGCTTAGACTTGCTTCTGCGCCGGCTACTGAGCGAGTGGCAATTATACCGAGTTTCCAATGGTAACACAATTGACACTCAGTAAGGGGGCGTACACAAATTACGTTACGCCAAATACCCCCTCCCCCTCTTCCGTTACGTAACGGGTAGTTTGTCGTCAATAATTGCGATTTTTTTCATAGACATAATTAATTATGAAAGGATCGGGTTTATACTCATTATATTAAGTATATACTCATCTAGTTTTATACCAATTTTTATGAAAAAAAAAATCTTTAAAATTAACCGAGATATATGGCTTGATTTGACGGCAAAAAAATTCTCTTCATTCTCCCATCGATATCTTTATGAAAGGTTATTTCTAAATAAAAAGTAAAAAATTTATCGATACCTATACAAATGTAGCTATCGTTATGCGTAGCCGTTTTTTATTTTGGTTTTTTTGTACATAATGCCGACGGTTTGAACATTTTTTTCCATTTTCAAGGCCCTTTTTGTATTGAAGCAGTGATATTTAATAATTTTGATAGTAATTATCAAAATTTTAAAAATCGGCTACGTACAACCTTAGTTGCAGTGATTACAAAAATGTAAAAAAAATTGAAAACCGATTGATAAGTTTTTGAGTATTCGCTGGGACACGGTTGGAAAAAGTAGTTTCGAGAAAAACGCGGTCAAAGTTTGCGTTCCGTTTTTCTTGATATAAAGTTATGTTTTTTTTCTAGAATATTGATACTCGCATTAAAGTATCTAGTCCCAGGCGATATGACGGTTATTCATCATCATTATATTTGACAAAATAATAAGAGCCTGCACTTCATCTATTGTGAACAATGCCACACCTGTAGGGACTGAGGGCACTAACCGGTCGCGCTACCTGTTCTCACTAAAGTGACTGTAACTCCGTCAATTTTCGGACTTGTGACTAAAATTGTTGCCAACATAGTTTTGAATATATGTACTTTCCAGAATTATAAAAAACAAACATTTTTTTTCTTCTAATTTTGCTCGGGGCAAATGGGAAAGCTACTGTGCAAGTTCTTTCACAGTGACTTCTCCCCTTAAGTGACATTTCGTATGGAAAGCTGTCAACTTTCTGCGGTAAAATTGCGCGCGAGTTTTAAATTCAAAACTTGAACATGCAGAAATTTTGCTATTTCTGGCAGTTCTAAAATCGTGACGTAACGCAAACCTTGCGTTAAATAGTAATATAGTGAAGAAAAATAGTGAAGTGAAAGCTCGAAAGAAAAATAGAAATAGAAAATAGAAATAAAATAGAAATAAAAAATAATAATAAATAAGAAATAAAATATAAATAAAATAGAAAAAAAATAGAAATAGAAAAAAAAAGAAAAAAAGTGAAGTGAAAGCTCGAAAGCGCGATCAATGGAAATTGAAAAACAATATTAAATATACCACGACATTTCATCCGTTGGATATATACTGTTTCGCGTAAAGCCGTTCATAAATAAGGCGACAAGCGTTAGGGAGAGCACGATTATCCTTCACCCTCGATAGGAACAGAAAAAGCGTGCTCTGACTCATAAAGGGTTCGCAAGAATAGCATAGATCGAAAATCCCCAGTCCAAACATGAATGAGGCGCGGTAAAGTCAAACGTCAAATGAATCAACCCTCTGTCGATGGCTCGGGTATGGTAAGCCTTTTCACCCACCCCAAGGTGATCGACAGATTATTTCGCAGGGTACAGAAGAAAAAAATCTCCGATGAGCGCCAAGCACATGACTTCGGACGATTAAATGCGTTGAAAGGGTTTAAAAAATATATGGCATACTAATATCAAATACTTCTTTTGGTTTCTATGAAATCTGACGGGGTCACGTGGCCCATCGTGCTTCCGAACCTTGAAATAAAAAATCGCGATGAATACTTTTTGTAAGCAAAATCCAAAGTAGTGTCTGCTTGCATTGTTTCACTAATCGATGCGCTTCACATGGAAAACTTCATCGCACAAATTCGGAAATGCTCACGCGGTATTTTCAACGATAAAATTTTTTTTTTAAATCGATATGAGAAACGAGGATGACTCTTATCGTCATCTAATAAGGAATTTCACTTAAGGCGGGAGCCTGAATTAGAAGGTCCAAAAAAAGCGTTTTTTCGGGATTTTTTTAGAAGGAAGAAAACAAGTGATTCCAGTAAACATTGAGGTATCTTTTCATATATATTTGAAATGTATAAAAAAATATTTTCAACATGAAACAATAAATGACTGCAGATTCATCAGCCTATTCCATGTGCGTCTTGCCACTGTAGTCCCCAATCGACGGGAAAGATGCATCTCGTAATTCTTGACTGAACCAAATAAACCAATAAAATTTTCAATCGTCATATATTTTTCTTCTGGGTGAATTAAGAAAAAGCTGAAAAAAATCGTGAAATTATAACTTTTCTCTGGTTTGAAAAAAATGTGTTAAAAAAAACACTTTAAGGTGCTATAAAAATTATTTAAAAAGACTTTTTCGACGACTCTTTTAATTCACTTTAAAAAGATTTTCGTACTGAAGAAAATAAACTTTGGTTTGTTTCAATAGATCGTTCAGTTTTTTTTGCTATCACTCCCGCCAAGTTGAAAAAAATCGTGAAATTGACAACTGGAAAAAACGCGCTTTAAAGTTTTCGATAGGAGGAAACATCAATATCAAATATCAATCGCTTCTCTGCTTTTGGCCTTGCATATTCGAAAATATTTACAATTGGCCTCTGTAACTTTGAAAATATATTCTTGGATAGTTTATCTATCGATTTAGGCAATAAAAAAACGACTTTTCGGACCTTCTTATTCAGGCGCCCGCCTTATTTTTCCCCTCGATTTTGTGGGAACTCATAGACGTGATGCATTGAAAATTATTAGACACATATTTTTTTTTCATCGGCGAAACAGTTTCAAGGGGGGAAACCACCCCTCAAAGAAAGGCGTGTCGAGGGGTAATTTTGCAGTTTCACTCACAAGCAGTCCACCTATCTGGATGAAATAAAAACCAAAATTCTTCCAATGTAAATCGACGAAAAGTCCACCATAGAAGTATGTTAAAAAAAATTAAATCAAGCGGTGACACATCTTTCTTTGAGGGGTGGTTTCCTCCGATATTCAATATCTTGAATATGGGAACTTGAACACTTACGTCATGTTTCTTGTAAGTGGCGATAAAATCGATATCATTTGCGAATGAAGAGCCAACGACTCACCATGCTATTTTTAAATTTTTATTCGATCCAAGAGTAGATTATTTGCAAACGACATGAATTGTAACCAAATAAAATCGATTTAAATAGAAGACTAGTTCGTCACTTCTTAATTTTTGTTTAGCATTATCACAAAATGTCTATTCGAGCGCACTCTAAACTTGACACGTTTAGACGAGAGGAACGAGTATATGTAAATAACCTGAGGGTGCAATAAAAATAAGTACCTCATATTCCAAGCCGATCGCTCGGAAGATTGCTATGTAAGGTTCTAGAAAGAATGCTTAAAATACCTTATATCTGGCTACGTTATAAAATAAAATTGTCCTCATGGATATTCTGCAAAGTTGAGCATCGTTTGGAAGTACAATATTTATCATAGTCAAACGCTTTTTGCTCGCTTCACCTCTTCGTTCATATGACTTGTGGACAGATTTTTATCCCCGGAATAAAATAACACAAGAGTGATAAAGACGCAGATTTCTAATTAAAGACTTTTTCACTGTCTCAATAATTAGAATATTTCACAGCGACGAATATACTCGTTTACTCACCTCCAAAGCTATCCGTAACGAACACGATGATTAAGAACACAGACTGAGTTTTCAACATTTTTAATAGTTCGATTCGATGATACCTCGCTCGAAAATTACGTTTCTAACGACATTAAATGATCTTATATACCCCGCGTGATCCTATCTATTTCAACAAAGCCTTCTCATTGGAGAATAGTTGCGATAATTTTGCCACTTGCAACGTGTGTATTTACACTATATTTGGTCAAGTGTTTCGTTGTCGTATTTACGTTCAATCAACTGTACACTTGTTCTACATAGAAGTACGTTTACATTTTTCGGTATAAAACTGATGTATGGGTTATTCTCTCGAAATTATCATTTTGCACGTGATCTGAATTTTTAATAAATTCCCTTCGATTATTTTGTAGGTTTTTAAAAAATATAACAGTTTAAAATATTTTAAAATCTTCTTACAGAACAAATTTTGCAGAAAAAATCAGCTCATTCGTGAGTAGTGTCGCTACAATGTAGCGTAGCGGTTTTTTTTCGACCATTGAAAAATTATGGTGAGTCGAAGAAAAAAATTTGTATTTTTCACCGAAATTATGGCTCACCATAATTTTTTTAATGGACGAAAAAAAACGCTACGCTACATTGTAGCGACACTACTCACAAATGACCTGATTTTTTTTTCAGATGTGACATGACCGGGTAACAGCGGGGACAACGACCGCGCGTGTCGTGCGGAGGACCTCAGCGGCAATGTGCACAACGGCGCCATTTTTTAATATTTTGAACGCAAATTTATTAACGTTATTCTTAAAGCCCTTTCTGACGTTGTGTACAAAAATAAAAAATTTCCGGCCCATACTTTCGAGTTTTTTTATTTTTTTTTAAATATACCCATTTTTTGATAGGCCAAGGTGGTCAGCCGCCTCAAAACTTTGTGAAATTTTCAAAACAATTGATCCTGCATTTTCTTTAGAAACGGATTTTTTAATTTACCTCACACTTCTAACCCGATAAAACGGGGGACCTTTAATTTTCTTACGGACAAGAGCTTTAAAGAATTATTTTATGAGAACAAAATTATAATTCTTAGGTTAGAAGTGTGAGGTGAACTTGAAAATTTTACAAAGCGTCAAATTTATGAGTGAGATGAGTAAATAAAAATTGGGGAAAACTGGAATTTTCGAGACTCTTGAGCGACCACTAAATACTCATTGACCGGCTAGAGCTTTCGCGAGGTTAATTTAAAAATTATAAGGCGTAAAATGCATGGGTGAGACGTGAACGAAAAAAAACCGATTTTTTACTGACAATTTGAATTTTTGAGAGGCTTGAGCGAACTCTAAATATTTTTTGACCGTTCGCAGATTTCGCGACAATTTTTTTTTTCTTCGAAGAAGATAACTGGATGGTGAGAAAAAGAAAAAAATTGAGCTCAAATTTTGGAAAACCTAGTGAATCTGTATGAGGTTACAAAAAATGATTCTCTTTAATTTAATAATTTGCCATGCCGCTATCGAAAGAAGAAAAGCTCCATAGAAGAAGAGATACTGAAAATGGAGATAAGAAAGGCTTGAACAGGATCGTGTAGGAAGAGAGAAGTTGAAACAAAAAGAACGAGATCAATATTGAAACAAAAATGGGAAACAAATTAATAAACCAATAAAAAGTTGATAGAGAAAGGTTTGCATCATTCCTCTGGCCCTACTATTTCTTTCGATCATGATAAATCTCTAAAAACTAAAAAATCAGTGTGATCCATAGGGAATTATATGATATCAATTAGAACTAAAGTCAGTTACAATTTTACAATGAGAAAATAAAATTTTTCGATCTTAAGTTCAATCACCCATATACAGATAAAATTTACATACCGACAAGACTCATGAATAGCACATGTTGAAGTATGCAATCCACGGTACTTGTTTCATAACTTCCTCATTGCCTTTTATCAAGCAACTCACTGAGATCTTAGTCTGTTGATGGTCATAGTTAAGGGGTCTACATAAGCTTGAAATTTCAAAAATATTTTTTTTTATTCCACTTTTTTATAGTATAGGGCCTCAACGTCAATTGGCCACACAGTTTTTCCAAAAAATCCAAGAATTGACCGAGTTGTGACGATTTTTATCCATTTGTTCATAACAAAGGATTAAATTCGCTTTTTTTGGTGGAAAATCGAACTTGTTTTCTACAGGTTTTCATTTTCGTTGATATGCACATTTTGAAAAAAGTATCCAGTCTTACGAAAGTTTTATTATTGTACCAAAAGTACATTTTTTTCATCTCGTGTCACCGTAGTTGCCAGAACAACCTACACCGATGGGCCATGCAGCAACGGAGGCACGTTGTTTCAATAATAACAACTTCATTATTTATCGACAGTTTCGAATAAAAAAAAAAACTTAAACGTGACAATTGTATGTATTAATTGTTTGTTAATTCCTCACCTCGACCTCGCAATACACGGAAAAAAAGAAATAGTACAAATACAGGGGCTACACAGTTCGCATTGGACTCGAGCGATTGCACAGCGATATTTACTGAAACACAGTCCTCAAAATCCAGTGTGCTCAAAGTAAATTATTACAGTTCCTATACTGTTTTCTATGGACTCGAACCGCTCTACTGTATCTTTTACTGGGACACACAGTCCAAAATACAGTGTAGTCAAAAGTAAGTTTTGACAGTTCAACACTGTAATATAAATTTAACAAAACTTGTAATTTGACAGTTGGCTAATCTGTATTATGTACAATGAATACGCCAGTTATATCGACAGAGTTTATATAGGTATTTTAACAGTGAAGTCCTCTGTTCTAGAAACTGGTTAGCAACAGATATAGTTTCAGTTTTCAATCGTTGCTTTTTACAGTATAAACACGGGAAACGTTCGAGTTTTAATACTGTAATTCAAACTTGATGAACCCCGTAATTTAATAGTGCCACAAATTGTATATTATACAAAATTAGGGGTAAAAATAACATTAGATAGCGCTGAAAGAACTGCTAGTCCTTTGTGTCCTGGTCGCGCCACGCGTGAGACAAGTCCTAACCAATGACTGCCGTTCACAACATCACACGGTAAATTTGATTGTAAAAAAAAATTAAAGAAAATCGGCGAAACCTTTGCTTACAATGTATATATATATCAAGAATAGAATGAAGTGAATGAGACACACAAAAAAAGTTTATCCATAAAAGAAGTTTGAAAAAATGTGTAGAAAATATTAAAAAATCAGTCACATACGCAAGAACGTACCTTTTTGTAAATAATTCTCTCTTTTTTATAATTTCTTGAATTATGTCGCACACATTTCAACGTTCGCATCCTATCGACCACGCACTACTAACTGTCAATCCTTTGTGTCCTGGCCACGTGCCTCACCCCACGCGCGAGACAAGTCCTAATTAGACAAGAACGTACCTTTTTTTTTAACTTTTCTTTCTTTATAATTTCTTGAATTCTGAGGCACAAATTTCGATGTCCGCGTCCCATCAACCACGCACTACTAACTGGCAATCCTTTGTGTCCTGGCCTCGGGCCTCACCTCGTGCCTCATTTGCGCACAGTATAAAAATCAGTGATCGCATTTAAATTTTACAGTTGAATATTTTTACTGAAATCACTGATGTATTCACAATATCAAACTGCAAATAAACCAGTGTAACTGTAAAAATCTCGGAGTGCACAGATAACGTCACGAACTGTCGAAAGAAAAGTAAAACTACCGTGGCACACTGTGAAACTTAATGAATCACTCTGTACTCAATACAGTGTACATTGTAACCCTTGCACTTTACGTACAGTATAAAAATCAGTGACCTCATTTATATTTTACTGTTGAATATTTTTACAGAAATCACTGATTTATCCACAATACCAAACTGTAAATAAATCAGTGTAACTGTAAAAATCTCGGAGTGCACAGATAACGTCACGAACTGTCGAAGGAAGATTAAAACTACCGTCCCACACTGTACAATTTAATGAATCACTCTGTTACTCAATACAGTGTACACTGTAACCCTTGCAGTTTGCGTACAGTATAAAAATCAGTGATCTCATGTAAATTTTACAGTTGAATATTTTTATTGAAAACACTGATGTATTCACAGTACTGAACTGTAAATAAGCCAGTGTAACTGTAAAAATCTCAGTGTGTACAGGAAAATTCGTCATTTTTGTAGGACAGGATTTACATTACTGTGTTTTACTGTAAAATGAAATATGGCACCCTGTTTCTTATGCGGTTTATACTGTGATTTGCGCTGTTTCTTTTTTTCCGTGTACTCTCATCAGAAAAAAAACATTGAAATTCCACCTGCTATTTGAGCTTATGAAGTCCTGTTCAATTATGCGGGTATAATCTACGTATGCATACCCAAAGAACTTTTGTTAGTGCCAATCAACCAAGTATTAGTCTAGCGTAATTGTATAGTTACTCTCAGTACTCTACGGTGATCCTGAGAATTTAGTGGAAAAAAGTTACCTTTATATTAATTGAAGTTTTGAATGATACGTACGCAAAGTAATGTTCTTGCCCATTCCGCGGTTCAATCTTGACGAATGTGAGCCGTAACCGAGCCAATGCTTACGCTTTTTATAAAAATTATTATTTCCCTACGCTGATTGATATCTTTGTATTCATCTGATAATCCCATAACGCAACAATACGTAGATACATACCGTAAAATGGGGATACTTTGATCAGGTTTTGGGAGTTTTTTGAAGGTAACTTTTCTTAACATCCTAAATTCCATCTTTTTTTGCTCCAATAGGACAATGTGTCCTTTGGCTATCAAATGTATAAGAAAGTCAAACCCCACCACACCCACAATTTTATATATATATTTTTAAGGGGCTATACTAGTGTGACACTTTCAAAAAATCGATTTTTTTGCTTTTTTCGACAGTTTATACTTTCAAGAATATTCTGTAAAAATTTCGAGGCCGTATCTCTAATCATTTTATCTTGCAAAAATCGACAATTAAATCTTTAAACGCGTTTTTCTCGAAATGAGATTTTTTAAATTTGCTGACATTGTAACTCTAAGAGCAATTATCCGATTGACTTGAAATTTGAACTGAGTACTCTTGAATATATTTACTCTGCAATGACGTAGGAAATTTTTGATTGCATGAAAATTGACGATTTGGCATTGAAAAAAAACGACGCTTTTTGGCAAGAAAACAGACTTTTTTTCATAACTACGCTATTTTGTTAGATTTTGATATTTTTCGAAAAACCTACGTCATTGTACAGGAAATACCTTCCAGTTTAACGACATTTTTTCCTTTTTCGGTTTCAGCTACACAATCGGCCGGAATCATGTCAGCAGTGGAGGAACTTTTTTTTGGCGCCTCCGAAGGCAGCGCATAAGTCGCTTGGATCTCAATATTTTTCTATGAAAAAATTATGTAATATAGGTGACATATAGCCAAATATATTCTTAATTTTCCGATACATTTAATTCAGTACTTTTTTTCCAAAAAATTCCGGAAAATCACCGAAATTTTCAGCGTTCACACTGGTATAGCCCCTTAAAGTGTCAAAGTAACCTCGAGTGTGGGGTTTCTTTGACATCATATTGAGAAAAAAAATTAATATTTTATGCATTATATATGGAATTAAATGAAAAACAACGATTTTTTACAATCGAATTGTCATCTTTATTAAGCAGACATTTTACATAAAAAAATCAAGTACCTAAGGCACTATTATAGGCACTTAATCAGTCTTATAATTATCATTGAGATCACAATCAACTTGAGCAACATTATTATAAACTTGAACAACAAGTTCAGGCAACAACTGAAAAAAAGTTAAAAAATAATTAGTCAAAACCATATATTGGCGCTCTGTTAAAGTAGCACCGAAAACTGTCAGAGTTACTCTTAACGCGGTCCTCTAGTTTCTCGGCTGTTTTTTACGGCTTTTTCAATAATATTTTACGTGCAAAGCATCGTAAATAATCAATCTCATTGTTTTTGCATAATCTTTATTAACATTTAAATAAGCTTTACAAATTTTTTGAAGTCAAAATATATAATAGAATAAAAGTTATAGTGGCCGACAGGAAGACATCAAGTAAAAGAGGTGCTTGACGATGACCAAGATTGCGGCTGTTCTGCTTATCTGAAATCAAAAAACCAAACGGCATTTTAATCTTCATATTTAAGACTAGCGATTGAACTAGAGTGAATTCTAAATTACAAAAATTGACTTTTTTATACACTTTTGAAAATTACATTCTATTTTTTACTCATTTTTTCTTAAGTTTTTCGCTCGTACGAAAAAAACTATCAAAGCAACCATGATAATCCTAGTTCAATCGCTGGCTTATAACATATTAAAGATGCTGTATAAATTTGAACAAGATCGGTGCAGTAGTTTCTGAAATATCGTGGTCACCGTTTCGAAAAATGGTGTTTCGAGAAAAACGCGTTTGAAAGTATACCTGCTCCGTTCCAGGGCCGTAACCTGTGAACCACTGCGAATATCGAAAAATCCTTTGGCACACATTTTCTACACATGTTGTAGATGTGATTTATGAAAAAAAATGCCTTAATGTCAATTTAACCCCATTTTACGGTACTGACGCGTTACTTTTGAGAAAATAGATTGACCGAGAACGATAACAATTCTCATTTCGCCAAAATAACGTAAACGCAATATTATAGTCGGTTCTAATCTTTCGAACTTTCCGAGTGACACCCCCCCCCCCCCCGCCCTTGTACCTGGAAGTTTCGAGACACGAAATGATCTCTTAGCGTGTCTCCACAAATTCATTGCAAGAACTAAAACTTTCCACAGACTATTCGTGCAAAATGGATAGAAGCTAAAAAAAGAAATATGAATAAATCAACTTGTTTTTTTCCCGTTACTTCCGCTGGTTTAACGAATTCACCAAAGCGAAGGTCGCCGTTCTCTCGGAGTTTCGTAACACGCGAAGACACGTAAATACCTTGCCGCGCGAAGCGGCCAAAATCGAGACTCCAATTATTTCGAATTTCAAACCGACACGCCATGCGGTATCGTAATTCGATCGATTTTCCTCTAGATATTCGGTTGCGTTTTGGGGACTGCAACGTACTTGTAAGACTTGGCTGTTTGCACAACAGTCAAGATTCCATCGCTTCGTGCCCGGTGCAGGTCCATCTTTTCTGGCAATCGAGTCGGCGTTTTATCGCGTTATTCGCAACGCTATATGCTCAGGTACACGAGCACGGTACACCTTGATTTTAACGCTCGAAGTAGACGATCTCGACCAAAATTTATACCTCGCCTCGACGCTGTAAGCCGAGTATGAAAACGTTCACGGTTTGAAGAGAAACAACTCACCCACTAGCCATCCAGCACCCTACCTATCGTTCCTTCGCGCTCTTTCTCGATTTCTCTCTCTTCAAGTTGAGTCGTTATGCGTGGTGCGCTTGTAATAACGTAGGTGTTAAGATACGAGCCAAATTGGTGGCGGCTCTGAGTCCTAAACAGGGCGGCCGCTCGTATATGCGCACTCACACATAGTAATGCACGCACACAGAGCGACACTTATAAGGTGACCATATGCTTTTAAAGGGCCTGGCGCGGCGATTTTGCAATCTAGACAAATATAATTTTCAATGGTTTTTCCAGCCCACTTTGAAAAACTAATATAGCGCATTTTTGTGATGAGCACTATACCTATTTGCTGGATGAAATTGAGCGTTTTGGAAAAAAATCAAAATACCATTTCGAGTTAAGCAGGTTAAAGGTAATTCAAGTCCGAATACGAAACACTCTTGAAAAAATCTTTTTTACATGGAATTAAATTCCGTTTGTTCACTTTGAAATGCATCTTTGATCATCTTCTTCTCGATAACGAAACGCACACGAAACGGTTTCCAAGAGTGCTTCGTATTCGAAATTTAATTATCTTTATTCCGCTGAACTCGAAATGGAATTTGAATTTTTTCCCGGAATGCTCAATTTTTTCTGGCAGATACTCGTCACATAAATACGGTATATTTTTTTCGAAGACGACTTGGAAAAGCAATAGAAATGATATTTCAATTTCTTTACGAAATGCTCAATTTTTTCTAGCAAATACTCGTCACTTAAGGGGTTAGGCCATAGTAACGGGTATAAAATCATGTGCGAATTTAACAATTTTTTTTTCGTATGAAAAAGTGATTCACTCATAAAATTAATTACACATCTATTCAGTATGAATATCAAGCTGTCAGAAAATGTATTTATTTTTTTCTATGTAAAAAATGGCCGACTACTAATATTTTCTTTTGTTATCTTTTTTTAGGCGCTCCGAGGCGTGACATTTAGCATCTACAATTTTTTACCTAGAACAAAAAACTAAAATTCTCGTCAATCTACATTAGAATACCTACAGAAGTAAGTACGTACGGAATATAAAATTTTTTTATTTTATTCAAAAGTTGTAGGTATTTGAATTGAGTTGTAGGTATTTAAATGAATTTTCAGTGAAAAATTTCGTATAAAACTGCTCATAAAATGAAAAGTTTTCTATTAATCAGAAATTCCGAACGTACTTCTCTGCGAAATGCAATTAGAAACATAACTTTTAAATTTTAAGTAAATTGAGTGAAAATTGTTGAAGATATTTGTCACGCCAATTGGAAAAAAGCTGTTTCGAGAAAAACGCGTTTAAAGTTTTAGGTACTCTATGGCCGTGCCAGAGGTGGGCTTACGTTATACGCTCAAAGTCGGTTTAAAAAAATGTCTTAATATAAATCGAATAGTAACTTATTCTTATGATGATAAAGCAGCGTTTTAGCGAGAAAAATCGATTTTTTGAAAATTCTACTGTAGCCTTACTCCTTAAATACGGTAATTTTTTTTTCGAAGACGACTTGGAAAAGCAATAGAAGTGATATTTCAATTTTTCATCACAAAAATACGGTATATTTTATTTCGAAGTCGACGTGGAAAACCATTAACAATGGTATTTTTCTTGATTGTAAAATCTCCCTCAAGCCCTTAAAAACACATTGTGTGCACGCGCGCGCGCGCGCGCGTGTTTGTGTGTGTGTGTGTGTGTGTGTGTGTGTGTGTGTGTGTGTGTGTGTGTGTGTGTGTGTGTGTGTGTGTGTGTGTGTGTGTGTGTGTGTGTGTGTGTGTGTGTGTGTGTGTGTGTGTGTGTGTGTGTGTGTGTGTGTGTGTGTGTGTGTGTGTGTGTGTGTGTGTGTGTGTGTGTGTGTGTGTGTGTGTGTGTGTGTGTGTGTGTGTGTGTGTGTGTGTGTGTGTGTGTGTGTGTGTGTGTGTGTGTGTGTGTGTGTGTGTGTGATCTTTCGTGTACTTCGTACAGCCGTCGAATAGAATCGATATAAACTTATCTTAAATATGCATGAGACATTGATGACAGTTGTCAAATGGATAAAAGGTGTGACTTTATCGATATGTGGCGCCAGCGATAAACATGAGAAGCCTCCCTCCTTATTCCCTCTTTTAATATTTTTTCATTCGCGAGCCTATTCGAAAGCCAAAAAGGAACCTATAAAATAAGAACGCCGGGAAACAAGCAGAAAGAATCAAATAAACACGCGTACGGTGGCGAAGATGCACTATACAAGGGAGTGTACTCGCTCATTTCTGTACTTTAAAATTTTTTTCTCTTTTCCTCAAATGCACGTCCCTCCGAGGAAACGGCGACTCCTGTCACTAACCGTTGGGAGTGTTTCTTGCGGGTATATTCTCTGGTTCCGACCGTTGAAACATAATATAGAGGCCTATGAATTTTCCTCATAGCGGACATTTACGAGGCAGTCGTAAATGTGGCGGGAGCAGATTTCTCGGCGTTTGAAATAACCGTATTACTTTCTGGCGTTTCGCAGTCGAAATAATCATCACAATCATAATCTATGATAATAATAATATCAACGATAATAATAATGGATGAGGAATTTCATGGAAGTTTAATTAGTTCAACCTTCACAGATTAATTCCACAAGGAAGCACCTAATCAATGAATCAATAGAAGGCCAGAATCGAACTAAGAACGGCGGCTCTAACGATAAACGTAATAATATTCTATCCAGGGTAGGATGTTTGATTGAATTGTTTAATCGATTAATTGAACCTCTTATTAATTTCCTTGCAGACCGAAAAAACACCGTTTTTTCCTCATTGTTACACAGAATATTTTCGGTGTCAGTTTCACGAAGACTTGGAATTGGGGTATTCAACGTTTCGCATGTGGTAACTTTAACTTATGTATATTATGGTGGTACAAAATTGAGCACTATTTTTTTCCTTTTTCTCACTATCTAATTATCTTCTCTAAAGAAAAAAAAATTTCGCAAAAGCTGCAGGCGGTCAAAAAATATTTAGAGGTCGCTCAAGCCTCCCAATTCAAATGTTCAATCTAAAATCGATTTTTTTTTCGTCCGCTTCTCACCCATGAATTTTGCGCTTTATGCTTTCAAAATTGACCTCGCGAAAGCTCCAACCGGCCAAATAATATTTAGGCGTCGCTGAAGAGCTTCGAAATTTCCAATTTTGGCCAATTTTTTTTACTATTCTCATTCATAAATTTGACGCTTTGTAAAATTTTCAAGACAATTGATTCTTTTTTCTTTAGAAACAGATTGTTCAAATTTACCTCACATTTCTAATTCAAGAATTATAATCTTTGTTCTCATAAAACAATTCTTTGAAGTGATGTCTCTCACGTAAAAAAAATTATAGGTCGTTTTATTCGTAGACTGAAATGGCAGCTGTTTTCCGCGCATCGTAATGCGTCCCACAGTTGGTCACGTTAGTCAAACTACGGACCAATCGTAGCTGTACTCTGTGACGAGCGACGCCATAATACAATAATACGTAACAATACATAACACATATCGTCTGATTGGTATTGGTTACAAATTATAATAATAAATTATTTAAAGAATGTACGGCGGCAATTTTGTTTCTTTAAAGAAGATTATTAGATGGTGAGATAAAGGGAAAAACATGAAGTTCAAATTTGTGCCACCCTAATGTATATATATAAGCATATATATATATATATATATGGTTTACCTTTAATGGTAACATTTAAACAGTTGCTTAAACAGTTTCGTAAATTCCTTCAAAGCGTAGATCACCCAAAATTCACACATGTTACAGAATTGTGTACATGTGCCGGAATGTTTACACAGTTCAATGACAGTAATGGACTCCCGCCTTGCAGCATTCAAAGGGTGGCACCACCATATCTGGCTAACAGCTGCTATAGAGCTTTTGTGGTTGATTTTTTTTACTATAAATTAAGTTTCGTAAAAGTTCACAACTGGTTCCCCAAAATATACACAAATAAGAGTACAAGATTTAAAAAAATTGCGACTTCTGCATACTACCAAAAAGTTGTTCTATGTAGATATAAAGCTCTAAAGATATGCCAACGAATTTATTAGGTGTACAACTTAATTGGGTCCATTTTTTTGCTTAAAACACGCACCTATTTGAATGATAAAATGAATTAATACATTGATCAAAATATTGTCCATCGCTAGCCACTACTTTGCCCCATCTTTCTGGTCATTTATGAATTCCGTCGCGGAAGGAGCGTTCATCTTTTGAAGCCAAGAATGAATCGAGCCATTTTTTGATACCCTGTTGTGACGTGAAACGTATTCCAGTCAAAGCGTTCTGCATCGATCGAAACAAATGGTAGTCGGAAGGGGCAAGGTTGGATATTCGGCTTCGGCGTCGATGTTCCGGGTTGACCGGGCTGTACATACGATTTTTTCCGTTTCGGGTTGTCATAATGAATCCATTTTTCGTCTCCGGTGATGATGCGATGCAGAAACGATTTTTTTGTAACATTCTAGCAACATTTCGGATATGCAAAATCGTCGTCCGATATCTTTCGGTTTCAATTCGTATGGGACCCAATTTCCATGTTTTTGGATGTATCCCGCGGCTTTGAGTCATTTCGAAATATCTTGTTGCGTAACTTCTAATGTTTGTGCGAGCTCTTTTTGCGTTTGACACGAATCTTCATCGAGTGATGTCTCTAATTCTTCATCTTCAAACTTTTTCGGTTAACCCGAACGCTCTTTGTCCTTAACACTAAAATCACCACTTCGAAACCGTCGAAACCGTTCTCTGCAAGATTTATCCGACGGTGCAGATTCGCCATAAACTTCCACAAGCTGGGCTTCAGCTGCACTTTTCTTCCAATTGAAACAGAAAATCAACACTTCCCGCAAATGGTGCTTATTTGGGACGAAATTCGACATTTTCACCGCAGTAAAAATTAGACTTGATGCGCAAAACTCAAAGGTCTCTAAACGATATTTGGTTTAGAGATATTGATACTTCACGATACAACAAAAATCAGCTGTTGCTGTTGACCATTTATAGCACCTACCCGAGTCGAAATTTTCAGCCTATTTTAAAGGCCTTTGATCCTATGTCAGCCTCACTTGAGTCTGTTTACTGCTAGAAGTCCTCACATGGGCTCCTAACATGCTCTTTCTTTGCTGCTTACCTCCTGCATAGGCCCTAATACTCCTACCTAACCTAGCTGAAGTCGTTGCAGCTCCTCTTTTGCTGCTAGAAGTCTTACGGGATGGTCGTTTTCAAAAGAGGGGGTCTAATAGTTTTCAGTAACCATCATGCGTTGGACTAGGTAGGACCGCGCGTTCGACGTAGAGGCGTACTTTTCCAATGGCTTTTCCATTATCTCCACCTAGCGAACCTTTCGCATTCGCTTCAAACTTGCCCCTGCAGCTCCAGCAACTCTCCGAAGTGGAAGAAATGGATCTTGGGCAAACAGTTACAATATTTTTTATAGGAATTGCCCTCACGTATGCATGTATACGCGGATCCCTATAGCAGGCACGCATGCATACGTATAGGTACTAGTACACGTGTGTTGGTGTATGCTTAGGCGTGTATGCATGTTGGTATATACGTGTGTCTACGCATGCGCGTATTCAGGCATATGTATCTCTATATGCGTAATAGAGTGTATGCGTGTGCGTGTATACGTGTGCCAATCGACGTCCTCCTTAGCGCCTGCAAGTGGAGAAAAGGGAAATTTGTTTCCGTTCTAGGCCCAAAGTAAGAGCTCATTTTATATTGAATAGCTTAGTAAACTTTACTGCTTAGTAAACTTTACTGCCTTTACTAAGTTGTACACCTTGTACTAAGTTGAATACCTTGTACAAAAATTTGTTATTCAATATATGGAACACACGTTTGCATTTTTTCAAAGCATTTCTAGTTATAAAAATCTTAATGGCAAAAAGAGTTTTCACAAAAATATGTAGTAATTGTTCAGCGTTGCATACCCTTATAGCGCAAGTGCCGCGAGTTAAATTCTAAAAATTAGAAAAATTCCACAGCAGAGGTCTTCAGCAAAAAAAACATGTCCCGCTATGTTGTATCGAAAAAATCTCCGACTACGTTTTGGACTCTTTTTCGTGCGTATACTTTGAGGCACCAGTTGTAAATTTTCAACCGAGTACGTCCTTTTTTAAAACCCACTTCAAAGTCATCGTTTCAGTTTAAGGCGTAACAGAGTGGTGTGACCCCTTAAGAAAGCCACATAATTCTCAACGAAAAGTGACATCAAGCCTGTGTGCCCTGCGAGCGCCACTGTTCGTTTTATGTGCCGAACGAATGTTCATTTCCCGTGCCGAATTTCAGGCCTGATCGCTCCTCGTGCCCACACTGAAATCATAGGCTCGATTTATTTCCGAGACCGTCATCTACTGTAGGGGAAAACGGTCTAATACCGACCCGAGAGACTTTAATGAAAACAGATGTTAGACCTCTGTTTTGTTAGATGTTAGATGTTAGATGAAAGATGTAAGACCTCTCGAGGTCTTAGTCGTGTTAAATACCGACACGAAAACAACGCTGTTCAGCCTTGTCTCCATTTTTCAGACTTCTTCCGAGTCCTTTCCAGAGCCGTTTACAAACATGCCGCATACTTTATGAACACCTCGTCTTTTCTGTATGAGAAATGTGAGCCTGTTTTTTTTCGGGGCACTTCGATGGTAACCAAAAGGGGAAATAAAAACGTTCATAAATTTCCACATGCGGAACAGTACCCGTTGACTGTCGGGGCACGAACGGACATGGGAACAATTCGAGTATCGGGGCCTTCGTGACGTGTTGAACTACTACAACATATAATTATCCATCGTTCCAGATATATTTCCTGATAAGTATCGATTGTTATAGCTGAGATAGTAAAGCACTCTACATTCGTGAGGCGAACAAGCTTTTTTATCGCTTCCATTCCAGAGAAGGTTATGGTCAGTAGTGGCCGAGCTTACAGACAATTGCACGTGATGTTTTCCAGGGGCCGGGTTTAAATTCCGAACTTTGAATGCTCCGACGGCTTAAAATTCCGAATTTTGATGTTCCGAAATTCAAGATGGGGCCAGGTTGAAATTCCGAACTTTGAATGGTCAGAACGCTTAAAACTCCGAAAGACTAGTACCCCGAAAGATAAAAATTCCGAAAGAATCTTACACGAAAGACCAAAACTCCGAAAATCTTAACACCGTTAAAATAATTCGGCTATGGAAGTTTTAGAAATTTCAAAATTTTCAATAAATTGACAAATTATTTCAATACTTTTTTTTTATTAAGAAGTGATTTTGCGTCAATTTTGAAATTTGTCTACATCGTTCTACATCATTTACCGTCAACTGTGTAGACTTTCGCTGGCATGATGTTCACATGAGGGCCGGGTTGAAATTCCGAACTTTGAATGCGCTGACGGTTTAAAATTAGTAATTTTAATTTTCCGAAATTATAAAGTTCGTCAAGATTATGCCAGCGAAAGTCTACACAGTTGACTGTAAATTATGTAGAACGTATTTCAGTGTCTAGACAAATTCCAAAATTGACGTAAAATAATTTCTTAATAACAAAAAATTTTGAAATAATTTGTCAATTTATTGAAAATTTTGAAACTTTCAAAACTTCCATAGCTGAACTATTTTGACGGTGTTCGGATTTTCGGAGTTGTGGTGTTTCGTGTAAAATTCTTTCGGAGTTTTGATCGTTTGGAATAGTATATTTTCGGAGTTTTGAGCGTTCTGATCATTCAAAGTTCGGAATTTCAACCCGGCCCCGATTTTCACAGATTGACGATAGTGGATGCACAATTGATACGCGGCTTTGGAGATCGAGAGATGGTGCTGGGGAAAATACTTGGTGACGGTTTAAGGTAGAACGAGCGCTGCGCTCTTGATTTCTATAGATTTTATAAAAATTTTAACCAGACATTGTTTATATCATTATGCATGTTTGAGTGAAATTTCAGAACAGTCGACTATTTAGATTGGGAGATAATGGGTTTTAAAATGGCAACTTTTAACACTGCAGGGTCTGCATTGACCGAAACTCGGGTCACATAGTTCGTCATACCACTCTATTGTGTTTATAAATTTTCAAAAAAAATTATTATCAGGTAGCAAACTAGTTAGGAAAAGAGTGAAATAACGTTTGGATTGCCTTTACTAATCAGTTTTGCTAAAAACGTTCAGTAAAGACAAATAATTATCCGTAAAAAATGTTTGCCCCCTACAATAAGAAGACATATGGCAACACCGCAGTATTGTTCAATATTTCGAGAAAAAAAAATTACCGTGTTCCCAAAGTTAAAAACTTTTATCATGAAAAAATATTTGCGTTATAAATATTAATATTTTATATTGTTTATGTCATCTTCATCAACAAATAAAAGTGTTGGTCAATTCATAACTAATTGAAAACTTTGTTCGATTAAAAATTACTTCCAAATAAAAATTTGTGTCGCAGTATTATTTTAAATATGCCGCACAAACTTGCGTCATTGGATACGTGCAACGATGCGGTGTTGTCATATGTCTTCTTATTTTAGGAAACAAATATTTTTTACGGCGAATTATTCTGTCTAAATTTCATTGCAAACCCTGCAGTATTAAAAGTTGCAATTTTCAAACCCATTATCTCCCAATCTAAATAGTCGACTATTCTGAAATTTCACTCCAACATGCATAATGATATGAACAATTTCTGGTTAAAATTTAAACAAAATCTATAGAAATTAACAGCGCGCGCTTGTTCTACCTTAAGGGATTAGGCCACAGTAACGGGTATAAAATCGTGTGCGAATTTAACCATTTTTTTCGTATGAAAAAGTGATTCCGTGGCGAAAAGTGGCCGACTACTTATATTTTCTTTTGTTATCTTTTTTTAGGCGCTCCGCGGCATGACATTTAGCATCGACAATTTTTACCTCGAACAAAAAACAAAAATTCTCGTCAATCTACATTAGAATACCTAAAGAACTACCGGCGGAATTAAAAAAATATTGTTTTATTCAAAAGTTGTAGGTATTTGAATTGAGTTGTAGGTATTTGAATCAATTTTCAGTGAAAAATTTTGTGTGAAACTGCTCATAAAATGAAAAGTTTTCAATTAATCAGAAATTCCGTACGTACTTCTCTGCGATATGCAATTAGTAACATGACTTTTAAATTTGAAGTAAATCGAGTGAAGATTGTTGAAGTTATTTGTCACGCCAATCGGAAAAAAGATGTTTCGAGAAAAACGCCAGAGGTGGGCTTACCTTGTACGCTCGAAGTCGGTGGAAAAAAATGTCTTGCTATAAATCGAATAGTGACTTATTCTTATGATGATAAAGCACCGTTTTGGCGAAAAAAATCGATTTTTTGAAAATTCTACTGTGGCCTTACCCCTTAAGCCCCGTACTGGCGTGGGCGCCGATTGCTGAGTGGGTGGCAATTTTACCGAGTTCTCATTGATAACATAACTGAAATTTAGTACAGCATAGCCAGGCCTACTAGCACAGTTCTTTCAGTTTCCCTGTGCCCTCGTGTACGTATGACAAAAACAGAAAAGCGGTCGAATTTATGACCCGTGCAAAAGGGGAAAATGAAAAGAAGAACCATGTAGAAGTTATGAACAACAAAAAAATCGAGACATCGTATCGTGAATCGTCTAATTGATGAATTTCACTTCCATGAATTGATAACAAACGTTTTTTTATTGTTTCGACGATTTTTTAAATTTGATTAATTTACTAATTTGGATGTAGCAATATATATATATATACCAGGTGTGTAAGTATGGAACCGGAATTTGCCCATAGGTGGCGCTAGATGTCGATGCAATTACCGACACATCACGTCAGCGGTGTCTTGTTATTGTATTGATATCCGACAAAGATTTCCAACTCACAATAACACGAGTTTCATTCAGTAGCATTAGTTTATTAGAGATAAACATGTCGAGTTTTGTGCCAACAAATTACGATTTGCGGACAGCACTACTTTTCTGTTTTCATCTGAAGAAAACCGCAGCCGAATCGCATCGAATGCTTGTGAAGGCGTTTAGTGAGCATGCTCTCGATAAAACACAGTGTTTCGAGTGGTTCAAACTGTTCAAAAGTGGCGATTTTGACGTGAGGAACGAAGAACGTGGAAGACCACTGAAAAAGTTTGAAGACGCTGACCTGCAAGCCTTGTTGGACGAAGACGACGCTCAAACACAACAACAACTGGCGGATCAGTTAAAGGTGACCCGAGAAGCCATCTCCCTTCGGTTGAAAGCCATGGGAAAGATACAAAAGGTGGGGAAATGGGTTCCACATGAACTCAACGAAAGACAGCAGGAAAATCGCAAAACATCATGCGAAATGCTGCTCGCCAGGTTCAAAAGAAAGTCATTTCTCCATCGAATTATGACTGGCGATGAAAAGTGGATATATTTCGAGAATCCTAAGCGCAAAAAGCCATTGGTTACTCCGGGTGAACCATCAACATCGACGGCAAGACCAAACCGCTACGGACGAAAGACAATGCTGTGTGTTCGGTGGGATCAGAAGGGCGTAATCTACTACAAACTGCTGAAACCTGGGGAAACTGTCAATACTCAACGCTACCGACAACAAATGACCGATTTGGATCGAGTTTTGCGTGAAAAACGACCAGAATACCAACAAAGACAACACAAGGTGATTTTGCTGCATGACAATGCACCAGCACACAAAGCAAAACAGGTCCAGGAAACGATAGAGTCGTTCCGTTGGGAGATTCTTCAGCACGCGCCTTACTCACCGGACCTTGCCCCATCCGATTACTACTTGTTTGCATCGATGGGACACCCACTTGCTGAGCAGCGCTTTACTTCTTACGAAGATGTACGAAAATGGCTCGATGACTGGTTTTCCTCAAAAGAGCAACAGTTCTTTTGGCGCGGAATCCACAAATTGCCAGAAAGATGGGAAAAATGTATAGATAGCGACGGACAATACTTTGAATAAGTTACTTTGTATCATATCATTACAATAAACGTGTTTTTTCTGTACAAAAATTCCGGTTTCATACTTACACACCTGGTATATATATATATATATATATTAGGAGTACAACTTTGCAGTGACCGTTTTACTTAGAGAGCCACTGCGGCCGAAGTAGTGGCCCTAGCTCAATAAAAAAAGTGGCATTTTAAACTAGAGGCTCTGCCAATGTAAACAATTTAAAAAAGCTAACGGATACGTGTATGCATTATAAAGTTATAGGCACTCAAACATGGCAACCTACGAACCGAATTCTCAGCATTTGCGGGAGGTTATGATTTACTTCTTCAACATCAAGAAATCTGCGGCTGAGGCCCACCGTTTGCTTGTAGATGCTTACGGAGAGGATTCTATTAGTGAGAAAACGTGTCGGCGGTGGTTTCAACGCTTCAAAAGTGGAGATTTTGAGGTCGAGAACAAGCATGGTGGATCCAAAGTGATGCTGTGTATCTGGTGGGACCAGCTGGGCGTTGTGTACTATGAGCTGCTCATACCATCCGAAACCATCACAGGGGAACTCTACCGACGTCAGTTGATGCGCTTGAGTAAGGCACTCAAAGAGAAACGGCCACAATTCAACGAAAGACATGACAAGGTGATACTGCAGCATGACAATGCCCGACCCCATGTTGCAAATGTCGTGAAAAAGTACTTGGAAACGCTGAAATGGGAGCTTTTATCCCACCCGCCGTACTCTCCAGACATTGCCCCTTCCGACTATCACTTATTCCGGTCAATGGCACACGATTTGGCTGACCAGCACTTCGGTACTTACGAAGAAGTCAAAAATTGGGTCGATTCCTGGATTGCCTCCAAGGACCAAGACTTTTATCGACGCGGGATTCGAATGCTACCTGAAAGATGGGCCGAGGTCGTAGCTAGCGACGGGCAGTACTTTGATTAAAAAATATGCAGCCACTTTTTTATAATAAAGCCTTAAACTTTTGAAAAAAACGGTCACTGCAAAGTTGTACTCCTTATATATATATATATATGTACACAGGGTGAACCGTTTAACGTTACCACCCCAAATATCTCCGTTATCTTTAAAGTGACGAAAAAAAAGATCAGGAGGTAATTTGATTGATTTCGAAGTGAAAAATTCATTTTTGTCAAGGTCATAGTTTATAGGTGTTTTACACCTATGATATCATTTTAAGTTCATAATATCATAGGTCGTTGGATTCGTCTGAATATCAGGTACAACGTCTTAATCAAATAAAAACATGTTCCCATTTGAAAAACCATTGATGACCTTGAGAACGCAAAAACGATGACCTTGACAAAAATGAATTTTTCACCACTGTATCAGCCCTCCGAAATCAATCAAATTATTCCCTGACATGTGTGTGTGTGTGTGCGTGCGTACGTCTGTGCCTGTAATATGAAATGCCTACCGCGTCTCTAGATACATTTTCGACCGATAAACGCACCGAACGCTTGCAGCGCTTTCAAATTGCCGGCTCTAGTCTGCTTCAGTAGCCTCGTGGCGCTGGCGTCGCTAGAATTTGCTTAATTTAAATCGCTATATCTCTGAAACTAGACAATCAAAATTCTTGATTTTTTTACCCCCTTCGTCATATGTTCCTCTGTAATTGAGAATTTTTTAAGAAAAATCTATAGAAAAGTTTCGACGTTAACCCTTTGTGCCATGGTGGCACTCTGAGAGTGCCACCTGTTTTATAATCATTTTCTGAGCAATTTCGACCAAATTTTCGAACTTTTTTTGGTGTTTCGGCATCAGTCATATATTCAAGAATAAGAATTGATGTGCAATTATTTAAAATCATGGATTCGTCATCAGCAACCCCAAAAACCCCCGAGTAATGAATTTCAAGCCGATTGGACTAAAGGAAAAATGTGTGACACAAAGGGTTAATGCGTGAAATGTGAAATTTCCCACTGTTCCCCATAAGAACACGTGTAAAACCGCGCAATCTTTGATTTCCAATATCTCGAATGCAGAACGGTGAATCCTTTTGAAATTTTGCAGGCTTAATAGTATCCTGAATGTGTCCTCAAAATGAATAAAAAAATCTATAGAAAAACGCCTCGGCGAGACGACTACCTTAAAGAAAAAGGAATCGCAAAAAAGCCCGCAAGGGCATGTGAAATAACATTTGAAATAGAAAAAAAATTATAGATATTCTTCTACTGTCGATTATGTTTTACCGCAGCTCGTCGGTATTTTTTACTCAACATCTGAAAAGGTTTTTTTAGCAATAAAGTATTTGGCGAACAAAAGGCCCTTTAAGGGGAGGGTAGGGGTTTCGGCGTGAAAAAAAAAACATTTTTTTGCGAATTTTTTTCATCTATATGATTAGAGTAAATTTATTGAAACCTTTTGTACATTGTTAAGTGTCATTTCAAGAACATTCCGTAAAATTGGTACGCGAAAATATCCGTAAACAAGCCGGTGACAAAGCTTTTCCAAGAACGCCTTTGCAAAAATACGATTTGCGGTGTTCACTGCATCTCAGCTAGAAATTATCTGAAATCAAGTACCATTAAAATTTAGTCAAAGTATCATCAAATCCTCCCCCCAACGGTCTTTGATAATTTTTTTTTTTTCATTTCTAAATTTTTGGTGGTCATGTAAAGTGAAAAGTGCTATTTTTCACGAAAAATTCCGCCATTTTGGGGGTGGAAAAACCCCCTCAATGTAAAAAAAAATCTCAAACTAACCGTTGGGGGGAGGTATTTTATATGTAGAAAGTGTGTACCAAGTTTGAAATAAATCGGTCATGTAGTTTTCAAATGGCAGTGAACACGGACTTTGAAAAAGTGGTTTCGAGAAAAACGCGGCACCGGCTTGTTTGTGGATATTTTCGCGTACAAATTTCACGGAATGTTCTTGAAATGACACTTAACAATGTACAAAAGGTTTCAATAAATTTACTCTATCCATATAGATGAAAAAAAATCGCAAAAAAGTGTTTTTTTCCCACGCTGAAAGCCCTACCCTCCCCTTAAATAATAACGTATGGATCATTTCCCTATATAGTTGATCACAATATCCTTCCACCTTCAAAGAGCGTACTAATATCTCTCGAGACACTTTTCCATCAACAACGCAAATTCCACCAACGATCGCCATAGTTAGAATTATATGAAAGAAAAAATGAAAAAAAAAAAAAACGAAATGGCTTTTTTTACATCCGCACCTCGTGTGTACTCTGTACAAAACGAGCGAAGAAATTTAATTCAGAGAATTAGTCTTGAAAAATTCAGCGCCTAGTCATTCGCAGTTTGATTTACTGCCCGGTAAGGAGAGAAGAGGGCCACGAAATAAATAATCTGAGGCAATTAGCATAATGGCTTAATCTGCCACGTGCCAAGATATCACAAGAATGAGCTCGGCGCGTGTCACCGGCACATGACAGCCGGTCAGCTTTACATTCACACGAGGGTTGTGCTCTTTGACGGGAACGGGACGAGAGATTTAGTGGAGATGAAACGTCAAAAGGAGAGGGAATGTAAATATTTCAAGAACGCCTGTCGAATGCCCACATTCCACTTTATTCTCATTTCGTTGCCGAACATAAATATATATATGTGTATATATGGCTGTGTGTGTGAATATAGATATATGTCCTCGCGGCTGAAGTGTCAGAAGTGTATCAGGGCACGGACGTTAGAAAGCTCTCATCCGCAGTTGGTTCCTATTTCTGGTTCAAACAAAAAATATATGTGTGTGTGTGTGTGTGTGTGTGTGTGTGTGTGTGTGTGTGTGTGTGTGTGTGTGTGTGTGTGTGTGTGTGTGTGTGTGTGTGTGTGTGTGTGTGTGTGTGTGTGTGTGTGTGTGTGTGTGTGTGTGTGTGTGTGTGTGTGTGTGTGTGTGTGTGTACTCGGAGAGCAGGCGCACGAAACGAATGTCTTTCTCGTCCCTCACTCGTACGAATTGTAATTCAGCTGAAAATTTATGAAACTGATTTTCTATGTGAACGATTTTAGTGTTGCCGCACGACTGGAGTATATTTTCGCATAATGTTCATTTGGACGAAGAAATAGTATGAGTTGTCCACACGAACGCGACACATTTCACAAACAAATGTCATTTGTGGCCCCGCGACGAACAACACTTCGTTAGACTCGACTGAGCTTATCGCTGTCCTAATTAAGAGGTTATGCCTAGTTGTAACAGTCGAAAGCTGCTCATTGTTAAGATTTTGTTATAGAAAATCGTGTCGTCACACTTCTACAAAAAAGTGGTATTTTAAAAAGTAAAATCTGAAGAACACTATGTAGTTTGTTGTGTAAATATATTTAATTATAATCGATTTACAGCCAATGGCTGAAATTCTTGTCTTTTGCAAAAAAAAATCAATGTTGAAGTTTGCATCGTTGGGATGCAACGAAAATTCATTTTTTTTATCGCCTCATTTTCTTTATCATCCAAAAATGTTTCTCACATATTTGGGCTGAAGATCATTAATGAGGACCCGGAAAAAATTCGAGTGATCTTGGAGGCTGAATTTGCCAAAAAAATGGGCTACGGAACTTTCGTTGCGTTCTAACGATGCAAACTTCAATACCATGGAAAAAATGGGTATATTTCGTTCACCAAATGGAAAGTAAACATCGGAAAAAGAAATCCTTTGATCAAATACTATATTTTTACACTGACAGAAAAATCCTATTGATACGAACTAATCGTGTCTATTTGATTTTTGTTCATTTGAATTAACTGGATTTTTCGTGGAATCAAATTTTTTCTATTGCATTCCATTATTGAAATTATTTACTTTAAATATATTTATTTATTCAAATCAAAATATATACAATATCGTCCAATATCTAAATATTTTATTTAATCCTAATAAATCTGTGATTCGGTTTTATCTGCTCAAAAAACAATTTAAATGAATCCGCTAAATGGATCTATGTGATTTTTTTTTTAAGTTAAATTAAATCGAATTTTCGCCGAGTCCACGATTTTTCTATTTGATTGAATGATCTGTCTTTATAGCAACACACATATCAATGAGGTGTGGGGGTAGAAAGGGTGGAGAGAGACCTATATATATATATATATATATAGGTTAAACTATATATATATATATATATATATAGGTTATGTTAGAAAAATATATAGCATGTTATTCGATAAAACTCTCTAACTATCACAATGATATTAACTATTCATTAACTATTCATTAACTATTCATTAATATGAATAGTCTATGTGACACAGCAAATAATTATAGGAATTTATTTAGTCTCTTAGCCATATCTGCGACTAAGCTGATACAAGCACTCGATAGCATAGGGGCAGCGTGCGTAGTTATGAGTAGGTAGGTTCTAGTTCGCTTCCCATATGGGTGAAATATTTTCGTCGATAAAAATCATCTCAAAAGGCCAGGGAATGACGAATTACGATACAAAATCGTTGTCGTAAAACTCTCAATTAAGTATTCCATTTTATTTTGGATTTATGAAATATTTTATGCATATAGTACACTTAGATTTACAGTGTACATTGTAAGCAAATAGAGATTCAGTTAAATCGAATCTTTATTCATTCAATTTAAATATATTCAATATTTAAAAAGAATAGCTGAAACAAAAAAAATATCTTTGAAACAAATGAGATCGTAGTAGGCCGTGAGCCAAGGAAAAAACCTATTTGATTTAAATAGATCCTATTTCAATTAAATATTTTTTTTGGCAGTGTACATTTAGAAAAAATTCTCTAAATGTCGGAAAGATCGATGCAGTTTTTGCGATATTTCGCTCGCCGATCTCGAAAACGTTCGAGAAAAAAGCGTTTAATGTTTCGAACGACGCTACAAGCGTCCTCGACGGGCGTCAACATGACAACCCATAAATCTGTCAACTTTGATCCGATCACCTTGAAATTTTCAGGGATTTTCTATAAGATGATATACTCTCAAAATATATTGGTCTGAAAAAAAACTGATTTTTCGACTTTTACAACTAGGCATAACCCCTTAAACGGTTCCTATCGTAGAGTTATATTTGCAGCGCAAGCCAAAGTTCTCTCAAAATATATCTCACTGCGATACATGGAATGGAAATCCAACGGATATTATTAAACGCGAATAATTTCGGTTTAGCGGGGCTGAATCGATTTTATTCGATTCCGAGAAGTGTAATTTTATCAGTGATTTACTCCCTCTAGGAACGTCCTGTTTCCCTCTTGCTATCGTGATTTATCGGCTGTACTTTATGGCCGCACCACTCAAATTGAGAAAGGAACGTCACCGAGCCAAATCGTTGAGGAGACGATTTGCAAGTGTCCCACCACGGGCCTGTATGTTTCTCGCGTAATTTCAATGTGGGTGAACAATCGCGCTCGACTTTGGCCCGATTCAATGTAGAATTTCCAAGTTTGTGTTTACGAATATAGGATTTGCGTGTATCACACTCCCTAAGGACAGTTATTATTTGCAACACCTCTGGTTGTGAACGAAAACGATTAGTTTCATTAGATAGGTATACTGTTCCTCAATCTTAACAGGCGTATCCTGAATCGCACTTATGAAAATAAAAGTTGACAGAGTATTCGCCATGGCGCGGAATTGTCTTAACGGGAGGGTAGGGGCTTCAGCGTGAAAAAAAACACTTTTTTTGCGATTTTTTTCCATCTATATGGATAGAGTAAATGTATTGAAACCTTTTGCACGTTGTTAAGGGTCATTTCAAGAACATTCCGTGAAATTTGTACGCGAAAATATCCACAAACAAGCCGGTGACAAAGCTTTCCCAAGAACGCCTTTGGAAAAACACGATTTGCGGTGTTCACTGTATCTCAGCTAGACATTATCTGAAATCAAGTGCCATTAAAATTTAGTCAAAGTATCATCAAATCCTCCCCCCAACGGTCTTTGATAATTGTTTTTTCATTTCTAAATTTTTGGTGGTCACGTAAAGTGAAAAGTCCTATTTTTCACGAAAAATTCCGCCATTTTGGGGGTGGAAAACCCCCTCAATGTAAAAATAAAATCTCGAACTAATCGTTGGGAGGAGGTATTTTATATGTAGAAAGTGTGTACCAAGTTTGAAATAAATCGGTCATGTAATTTTCAAATGGCAGTGAACACGGACTTTGAAGAAGTGGTTTCGAGAAAAACGTGTTTGAAGTTTAGAGAAGTCGGAGCTACAGTGTTAGAGGAGCGGGACTAAATAGTCAATAACTTCGAGAGTTTTGCTCTGATTGACTTGACATTTTGGGATTATATTCTTGAAATGTTTAACTATAAGAAAAGACAAAAAAATCGATTTTTCAAAAGTGCAAACCCCTATCCACCCCTGAAGGCAGAACGAGCGCGCGCTCTTGATTTCTATAGATTTTGTTCAAATTTTAACCAGACATTGTTCATCATTAAATATTCAAAATCATATCGACTATTTAGATTGGGAGATAATGGGTTTTAAAATTGCAACTTTTAACACTGCAGGACCTGCATTGAAATTTAGACAGAATTATTTTCCGTAAACATATTTGTCCCCCATAATAAGAAGACACATGGCAACACCGCATCGTTCCACGCATCCAATGACGTAAGTTTGCGAGGCATATTTAAAATAACACTGCAACACAAATTTTGTTATATATCTACATAACAAACGACCATAAAATGTTAACGCACTTTTCTTTTCAGTTTTTCGCGAAACTATGTTTTATGAAACGGTGTAGGTCGTATCTCAAAATCTATTCGTCGGATTCACTCGCAATTCGGGCAGAGCATAACATTTTCTATCACATAACATTATTAATTTTTTATCGATCACAACATTTTCAATCTATCTTCATACCATATCTATCATATTCATTTCATTATCTAATTCAGCATTTTCTATCACATAACCGAACCATTTTTTTATATGATTATCCATTTGTTACAAGTAAAACAAAAAACAACTAACTAATTGTTAACGTTTTTTTTTGTTCTGTATGTTTTTTTTCTTTTTTCTACATCTTGGCAAGTTCGTAATTTAAAAAATTTCCAAAATGTATCGGTTAATTTAAAAGTTGCATGAAAGCTAAAAATTCTGCGCCGATTGGCCATGCAACAAAGGCGGCACGTTGGTTAAATAATATCATGGTTTAAGAATAGTTTTAACAACGAAAAAAACTGAAACTTACGAAGAGCCCGTACTAATTGTGTGTAAAATCATAACCTCGTCATCCCAATAGCCTCATCGGGCAGACATATTGAAAATAAGATAAAAGTGCCCATTATGGACAACCAGTACGAATTAGTTGTGACATCCAAACGCAAAGATAACGATAGACATCACGAATCTATACGAAAATGCGATTTTTGTGGTAATCAGAGATTATACCATTCTTCAGAATAAAGAATTATGATGAACATGAAACTGGAGAACACAAGTGTGTATACCACCAAATATAACAGAGCTTCACAAATGTGACCAAAAAATTCGTGAAAAATGATGTAATGTTCACTATTTGCATATTTCGCGTAACAACGGCAGCAATCGTTTTGTATCTAGCGCTACCTATGATGGTTGACGATCATTGACATCCGTCAGCGATGCTGTGTGACGCGCTATGTGCGAAATACGATCGTGGTACGAATTGAGCGCAGATGCGATTTCGGCAAGTCTATAAGATCAGACATTCGTCGATATGCATGCGCGGGAGAGTCCACGAGAACATGACGGCGGGAAATGATGAGAATCGCAATAATTGCGGAAAGGGATGGGTGGATGGGCGAGGAAATCCAGTAGCGGCAGCAGTGCATGTATCGAGATGGGGAATAAGGGAAGAGAATGAGGCGAGAATCGGCGTTCCGCGGTCTTGCGACGCGGCATGAAACCGGAAATACCCGACGTGCTCGGCCTATTTTCGTGCCTCGTCTCCCGCCGCTTCTCTTCGACATCTCTGTTTCGTGTATGTATCCCGATGATACACTAATTTTCCCTGAGACCGCGACACACCGGACGCCCACCGTGAAGTGTCTCGAGTGTGAGCTACGCGCAGTACGCGCATATCTGTAGGGTAATTCGTGGACAGATGGCCATAGTTTTCTCTGGGACGTTCCATTTCGAAGTCCAACAAATAAATATTCATATTTTTGTTCAGTCATGTGTTTATTAGTAATCAAATTAAACACGAAATAATAAGAGTCAAGTATTATTCTCGCTTAAAGAAATATATTCTAGAATACTGGCGTGGCCATCTTTCCTATTATATACTATTCAATCTAAGATGGCCATAGGTGTCGAGGTGAGATGGCCATATGGAGGAATCATAGGGGAGTTCAGTTCTCCATGACTGTCTAAGACACGCTTTTTGTCTTCTCCCCCTTTATTTCAGATGCTTTATCTTCTTGCCACATCGGTGACATTTGTCGTCGAATTCTGTGCAGTTTTCGTGCGCCCAAAGCTCGCATACGGTGTACTGAATCCAATACATATTCGCTAGGCATCTGAAAAACAAAAAATAGTTGCTTACAAGGAACATCCCTCAGGTAACACCCTTCGATTTTGTTGAAATTTGGATATGTTATAATGCACCGATAAGTAAGCGATACGTGTTTTTTTATCGGCGGAAAAACGGTTTTAAGGGGTGAAACCACCACTTAATATAGGGGTGGTTCACCCCTTGATTTTTTTTGCGATGTCACTATAGTGGATTTTTCATTGCTTCGGATTAGAAGAATTTTCGTTTTTGTTTCATTAAAGTCGGTGGACTCCTTCTGTGTGAAACTGCTATATTACCCCTAGAGATGCCGTTTTTCGAGGGGCGGTTTCACCCCTTAAAACCGTTTTTCCGCCGATAAAAAAATACGTATCGCTTACTTTTCGGTGCTTTATAACATATCCAAATTTCAACAAAATCGAAGGGATGTTCCTTGTTAGATACGTTATAAACAAGCAATGAAAGTAGTAGGTAATATGGCCATCTGACCTCGAAAAGTAAGGGCCATCACTACTAAAATATACAGGGTGAGGCACATAAAGTGTTACAGAGCAATAGCACTCAAACTATTGATCATATCCAAAAATGTTTCAGACCAAAGTTTCAGTGTTCGAGAAGGCCGTCATACTGGACCACCCTATTTTTTTTTATCGGTGGAGGCGCTGAAGCTACATCAAGGTCAACTCCACTTTTTTAAATGGAATGTTTTTTCAACCATCTTGTGGAGCACCTCAAGCCGCATGAAAAACATCAGGGGGTCAAAGTGGTTCAAGGTCATTCAAGGTCACCTATTAAAATGAAATACAAATCTAAATATCTCGGATCACTACCAAATATTTGATCCGAGATATTGAGATTTGTATCGTCGATACTGACCTCGTCAGTATCAGCGATTTGCAGTATCAGCGATAGTGCAATCGCCATTGCAAATAGCATACCACTTTTTTCAGGCAGTCGCTATTTAAATTAATACTACGGGTTCATTTCCGAACAGCATAAACCTTGGATTGGCTACATTTTTGCTCAAAGTTTTTTTTTATATAAGAAATGTAAGCCCTGGAAGATGAAATTATAAAAATTGAAGGTCAGTATCGATGATACAAATCTAAATATTTCGGATGACTACCAAATATTTGGTAGTGATCCGACATATTTAGATTTGTATTTCATTTTAATAGGTGACCTTGAATGACATTGAACGACATTGACCCCTTGATGTTTTTTATGCGGCTTGAGGTGATCCACAAGATGGTTGAAAAAAATGTGCCATCCCATTTGAAAAAGTGAAGTTGACCTTCACGTACCCGAGTAGAAATATTGTCAGGCTGGCCTGATATTTGATCTGCGCCTGATCAGCTTGTAGTACGAAGGCCTTACTTAAGTTTGCCTTAATTTGCCTGATCAAGCTGGGGTCAGGCGGTGGTCGAGCAACCGGACTTACGGCTTACTTCAATTCGCCTGACCCGGCTAGCTTCAGGCGATGTCAAGCAACTGGACTTACGGCTTACTTCAATTCGCCTGATCCAGCTAATTTCAAGCAATCATCATGTAACTGGACTTCTACAGTTTGGCGCTAAAAACGTGCCTAACCTCATCTTGTCAAATGATACACGGACACGAGAGAAGCACGAGACATATTATTAATCACTTTATACATTTTTACATATAACGTGTACGGTGTGAATAAGATGGACAAACACAATCGGAAGAAGATTGCGCAACGACTGTGTCTGCGTGAATAGCGGGCTCTAAATAAGGCAAAAAACGAAGAAATAATACAGCAGCAGGTTAGTATAACAATTAATTTTTTCAATGACTTACAATTCTTAAATCTATAAATATAAATTGTATTAAATCTGACTGTAAATTAACCATACGCCAAATTATATATGCGTTGGTTGAAATATTTATTATGATACATTTGACAGATCCAGAACAAATCCTCTCAGCGAGGAACAACTCGAAATTCCTGAGGATTGGCATGTGTTGGCGCCACCACTATGTAAGTAGATTTAAATTTGTTTTGTGTATCGCTTTTATGTTTCTTTACTTGGTCCGTCTCCTTTGTCAGAGGAGAAGAGACAGCGTAGGCCAACCAAATAATGGTAAGCTGACAGCGTAGTTCAATCTGGTAAATGTTTTGCCATCGGTGCTGATTAGCCCGGACAGCGCAGGCTAACCGAATAATAATAAGTTAACTGCGCAGTTCAGTCAAGTGAAAGTAATTCCATCGGTGCAAGTTAGCCCATGAGAAATGCACTTCGGATGGACATTACATTCACTGAACTGACTACGCTGTCAACTTACCATTATTTGGTTGGCCTTCGCTGTACGGCCCCGGACAGCGTAGGCTAACCGAACACTGACAAGTTGACTGCATAGTTCAGTTAAGTGAAAGTATTTCCATCGGTGAAAGTTAGCCCATAAGAAATGCACTTAGGATGGACATTACATTCACTGAACTGCACTACGCTGTCAACTCACCATTATTTGGTTGGTCTTCGCTGTACGGGCTCTCCTGCTTCGATTCTAATTTTCGTTAAAAAATGACCGCTCGCAGCTTTTGCAACAATTTTTTTTCTTCTTTAAAGTAGATAATTGGATGGTGAGAAAAAGGAAAAAAAATAGAGCTCAATTTTGTGCCACCCTAATAAAATAATGTGCATACCTTATATAGATATATATGTAGACATTGAATTCTAAGTGGGATGAACATTTTCGTATTTTTCAGTGGCTGTCATTTCGAAATATAGGGAACACGGAATAGAAGTTCTTTCGAAGCAAATTGGACAAGCTGTTGGAGCGGTATCAAGGTCTGATTAATTCAGCAAAAGACTGGGACAAGTTTCGAGCGTCGCGTAAAAAAACGAACAGAACGCCCAATATAACGTTTCCTAGAAACGTCTGGTCATAAAAACGTTGAGCTCGGTTTACTTTATTCACGAAGTTTCTTAAGTTTCGTTTGAAAAATATATTAGTTTATTTCGGGATGATAAGTGGAATATAATACGGTGATATATCTTAGTTTATTTCGAGTTTTTGTTCTATTACAAATACAAGAAAAATGATGTTTGTTTTCCATATAGATATATGTGAAAAATATATGTGATAAATTTTATATTAAGATTAAAAAATAAACGATCAGCGTTATTTATAAAGTGGTACCTTTTTCTCTTTTGTGTATGCGTTGTATTTTTTATTTCAGGAAAAAATCGGTCATCCTGAGCCGTGAAAAATCATATTATTTTTCATTTTGATCAAGCCGTGAAAAATTAAGCCCTTATCAGGCCTTAATTTTTTACGCTGATCAGGCCTTGATCTTTTACACTGACCAAGCCTTGATTTTTTACCCTGATCAGGCCTTGATAGTTTACCCTGATCAGGCCTTGATTTTTTACCCTGATCAGACGGAAGTCAGGGATTGTGTTTCAAAAATGATCAGGGCTTGATAAAAAATTCTGATCAAGGCTGGAAAAAGAAGTCAGGATGCCTGATCAGGTGCTTATTGTAGCTGGAGCAAGATTTCTACTCGGGTAGCTTCAGCGCCTCCACCGATAAAAAAATAGGGTGGTCCAGTATGACGGCCTTTTCGAACACTGAAAGTTTTGTCTGAAACATCTTTGGATATGATCAATAGTTTGAGTGCTATTGCTCTGTAACACTTTATGTGCCTCACCCTGTATAGGAGAGATGGCCCACCATTAATGCTTCGCAATAAATCGACAACAGTACCTCTTTTGGAGGTTATGTTATAAACAAGTATAGGGTATCTCAAAATGACTTGACATTTTTATTTATTAATAAAGCGTATTATTTATTTGAAAAGTACGAATATTTTTATTTTAGTATAAGTTACAAACATGGAGGTTATGTGTGGAAAACAATATCCGATAAATGGCCGCCTCGTCCCTGTTTGCAAACGTTCATTCTTTCGACGAAATTTTCAATAACATTGTGGCATAATTGCGGACTAATTTTATTGATGTTGCGTCCAATTGCTTCCTTGAGCTCCGGAATGGTCTGTGGATTATTGGCATACACTTTTCGGTTCAGACAACCCCAAAGAAAGAAGTCCAATGGCGTCGAATCGCACAGACCGCAATCTTGGTGGCCAATTCCTGTCGCCGCGGCACACGATAACACGGCCATGAAATTTCGTCTGCAATAAGTATGCAGTAACAATGCAGAAAATAACCATTTCTATGCGTTGCTCGATCGTGTAATTCTCCATGACTAAACCTCAATGCTTCCTGATGGCAGTTGTCAAAAATTAGTACTCTATGTTCATCACAATGAAAATGGCGCGCAATTCAAAATGTCAGGTCATTTTGAGACACCCTTTATATGTCTTACACTGAGAAAAAAATAATCGTTGAATGTGCAAAATGCATTTTGTTGTTGCTCAGACATGCTAAATAAGCAGATAGTTCAAATGTATCTTTGGTTACTGCCCAACTATACTGTTTTGTTATGCCAATCAAAAATCAAGTTGAACGTATTTAACGCGGCCCTCTAGTTTCTCGGCTGTTTTTTTACGGCTTTTTCAATAATTTTTTACGGCGAAAGCATCGAAATAATCAATCTCATTGTTTTTGCATAATCTTTATTAACATTTAAATAAGCTTTACAAATTTTTTTAAGTCAAAATATATAATAGAATAAACGTTATAGTGGCCGACAGGAAGACATCAAGTAAAATAGGTGCTTGACGGTGACCAAGATTGCGGCTGTTCTGCTTATCTGAAATCAAAAAACCAAACGGCATTTTAATCTTCATATTTAAGACTATCGATTGAACTAGAGTGAATTCTAAATTACAAAAATTGACTTTTTTATACACTTTTGAAAATTACATTTTATTTTTTACTCATTTTTTCTTAAGTTTTTCGCTCGTACAAAAAAAACTATTGAAGCAATCATGATAATCCTAGTTCAATCGCTGGCTTATAACATATTAAAGGTGCTGTATAAATTTGAACAAGATCGGTGCAGTAGTTTCTGAAATATCGTGGTCACCGTTTCGAAAAATGGTGTTTCGAGAAAAACACGTTTGAAAGTATACCTGCTCCGTATACCTGCTCCGTTCCAGGGCCGTAACTTGTGAACCACTTCGAATATCGAAAAATCCTTTGGCACACATTTTCTACACATGTTGTAGATATGATTTATGAAAAAAATCGATTTTTTCGACCCGAGAAACTAGAGGACCGCCTTAAAGATACAATTTTGTTAAACCAACTGAATTTTGGATGGATGAACGAATTTTTTTTCAGTGTATGTGGTACAGATCGCAATACGGTAAAAAAATGTCTAAATATGTCCACATTTTAATCACAAACTAAACGTAATTTTTTGCTACTTAGCTGAACAAATTTACTGCAAATTACTCACTTTCTCATTTATTTTTGGTGCAAATTCCGATGCAGTGTCGCGAAACTGATGGCAGCGTCCATACTGACAACAAAAAACACTGCCCTCTCTTGGTGAAATTTGGTAATGTTTCGTTGCGCCATCTCCTCTCTATGGCCATCTATCCTCAAATTACCCTATGGTAAAAGACACCCCTCTCATCTTTTCATCCGTTTTTCTTTGAATCTCACACCCGCGCCCGCTCGTTCTCTATGGCTCTCTAAACCGCTCTTCTCGTCAATTATATCTCACTTCTCACTGCGCTGCGCCATGTGCCCATCACGGTTCTCAAGGCGCCTTTCCCAACCAGCTGTATCCCAACGTGCAGTGGCTGTGACCCGGAAAAACAGAAACGAGCCAAAAAAAAATGATTGACAGTCGAGTAATACGATCTTTGGGATGTATCAATGTCTACCACATTGAAGACCCTTTCACGCTGAAAGAGGGTGAAAAGTCGTCAATTTTCAAGCTCTTCACGGATGCATCACGAATACATTCCCTGACGAAAGTGTAAATTCATCAAACTTCCTGTAGGTACTTCGCAATTCGACAAGAACATTTTTCAAATGCATACATGCTCAAGGTTCTATGAACGTTATTACGAATAATAATAATAACGTGGAAAAATTACTCGCAAAATGTTAAAATGAAGGATTATTCAACGAATGATTTAGACAAATGGTCATGTGTGAACACAAATGTTTGCAAAAAGTCAACTATAGTCAATTTTGCCAGATACTTATGATTTTTCAGAATTGCGTCACGTGGTTTTATGAATTCTTATTTCCAACCTGCCGAATCAAAAGGTTGTATTTATGACAATGTTTGTCAAATAAAATTAGCAACTTCTTGACTGGATGTTACCATCGAGAGGCCTGAAAAATGCATAAACTTCGGGAATTTTTTTATTTATATAAAATGATTACTTCTGTAAATGGGTTTCAACGTATTTTATTATTCTATCAATGGAGAAAAAATCCAATTTTTGTATTTGAAAAATTCAAAATAGCGGCTTCAGCTCACGTCAAATAAAGCCATGCACGGCGTGTTTTGGTACGCGCGGGGCGCTCCACAACCTTGCCAGTTCATTTGAAGAAAAAAAACGGGTTGAAAATGATTAAACTAGACACAATTTGCCGGGGCCTCATCTTTTATTGTTTTCTGAAAAATCCCTGGACAACAAAATAGCAGCCGTTTGAAAAGAAACCCAATTTTTGCCCGTTTTGTTGCTGCAACGGACGAAAAAAAAATGTTTGAATCCATTTTTGACAAAAATCGCTTCTTGATGGCCCTGCAAATTGAATTCCCTTCCAATGCGCAGAAATTCATATGATTGGGTTCATTCGTTGAAGAGGTATAGCGCCCCGCGCGCTGAAAAATGATGTTTCGAGAGTGAACGCATTTAAGGTTTAACGTTATAAAACATTGTACTTAATGTTTGTTTTTTACAACCCAAACAAACAAACTCACGTGTTCTAAACATTTTAAGTATGTCAATTATGTTTAAAGAAATCGAATTTTTCATCGTCATGAACGGTAACCTGTCCTTAAAAGTAATGCATAACCTTCGTACCCAAAAATATAAATAATTCGCAGTTGCTATTAATCCGGATGTAAAAAAAAAGTTTTAGTCGAAAATGAAGAGAATGGTTCATAAGTATTTTGAAAAATTAACGAATTGTTACATATGCCGAACGTTTTTGCTTTGCTCATTATTTAATGAATAATTATTTGTTTAAACTATATTCCGATAGCTCTATGGCACTAGTATTTTCAGAATTCCAACCCTTGCGGGTTATTACGTGTCATCCTTCGCAATTGAAGCCTTTCCTATCACTCCCTACCCTTTGCTAATCTAGCAAAGGGTAGGGAGTGAGAGCAAACGCTCCCTACACTTTGCTAATCTAGAGATAGAAATAGGTAGAAATTTAAAAAAAACCGTTTTTTTATGTTATGATTCTACACAGCTTTCCGAATATGTCTGTGAAAACTGTTTAATCATACTCACAAAAATTTGGGGAGTTACAGACATTATAAGGAGTACGGTCGGAGGGCGCAGTCGAAACGCAGCAAACTTAAAACGCGTCATTTTCGGAACTATGTTTTTTTTAAACGGCCAGCACGATATCTAGATAACACATTGGCCGATACAGCTCAGATTTGGCATACACCTTCAGTAGACTCCTTTTAAACGTTGGTAGAAGAATCGAGTCGAAATCATTTGTTGTCGTCTTATATAACTCGTAGAATGGTCAGAGAATAGAAGCACAAAGAATAGAAGCACTGTATAATCAAAGTTTAGCATGCCGCCATTGCATAATTTCTTTACCGAATCCGGTACCAAAAATCCCAACACCCCTACAGATTAAAAATATGTCGCCAATTGGGGGCGTTTTCCGCGTACCGTTGTAAACAAATGTACAAAAATACGTGATGATAAATTTTCTTTATTTGTATATATTCTTGCTGGATCAATAAACATGTGTAAAACATTTCAGAGAGAAAACTGGAACGGTTCAACAGTTATTAAATCCTGAAAACGACCTGCAAAACATCGCTCAAGACAATAACACTTAAGCTACACGATACCGCATTCGCCGTAGGTACATTCTGGTTCAGTGGTGGGCGGATTTTTATTCAAGTATCCACACCAACGGCTCAAACACAATAGACACGGATAGACACAAGTAGCTCATATTGGCATCATATGTAGGTCTTCTCTGAGGCATAGAATATCACACAGCTATGTATCCCTTATGAGTGTTCCCCTTCAAGTCATTTTTGGATCACATGATGAATCACAATAACAAATCCAAATAAAGCTAAGTTGTTCTCATGCGAGTATGCATGCAGTGAATTCATCAGCTCTAGCAAACCGGCTCACGAATATCCAACAATAAGTGAGTGCAAGTGGGGCTCATATGGGTGTCACGGCGTGAAGAAATTGTAGTGCTCTTATGGAGCTCATATTAACGGCATGGCATGACGCAACTATGTTGTGCTCATATGGAGCTCATATGGGTGTCACGACGTGACAAATTAAAAAATCCAAAGATTTTGAATAAAAAAAAAATCTGCTAGTATTTTTCGTTTCCATATGCTTTATTTATGTTCCTGCCTATATGATAATTGGATTATCATATAGGCAGATAATCCAATTATCAATCTGCAAATAGTCATTGTAAAATTCAAACTTGCCGTCTTGTGAGTTCATCTTGTAGTCAACGGATGATGCATTTTGAAACGACAAATTGAAGTCTGTCTGTGAAATGTCTTCATCAACGTAAATGAAATTACGTTCATGTTAAGAAAATTCATGAGAACAATTAATGCTACAATAATGAATACACGCCAAAATGTCTACACATGACTTCAACATGACGTAAAATTTCCGGATATTAATTGCGGACACTTGAGCACAGCGATATGAGTTCGACGTGCTCTAAACGTACGATGCATTTGTAAACGTCATATTGATCTCAATATGTTTTGTACATTCATGATACTCAATGAGTTCATGCCCTTGCATCATGACATGTAGTTAATATGCTGTAAAATTTGCTTCATCAATTGTATGCACGGCGTGATAATCATGACTGTATATCCGGGTAACTTCAATGTCTGCATTATTGAGTTTTTCGTGGACTCACGAAGTACTGGAATTCTGATAAAATCAAACTTCCAACTGCAGACCTATATGTATGATACATTCCAAGGTACATTTAAAAACTAAGCGCGGATAGCGTCGAAATAGCTCAATGGACATCGAGTTTGGTTCGGGTTTCGTTATTCGGCGCTGCCTTTTGCGTCATTCCAATAAATCTTGAAGAAAAAAAGCACGAAGCCATGGACAGACGATACTTGGATATGCTGAGAAAGTTTTTTTTATTATATATCATTCGTTATATCGTGCGTGAAAAAGGTTTCCGACAAGCTCTTAGCGGTGAAAAGCTCTCTCCATTCATACACGCGCCAGACCTAACGCTTGACGCTTCTGGTTACGGTCCTTCCGCGGTTCCCCCGACACTATGTTAATTTTACCGCATCGTTTATCATTTTCGAGTGCCATTAAACCCATTCTAGTAGCCATATTCTAAGATCATGTTTTTCAGTATAACGAAACTTGAGAAACATTGAACAGATACTTCCCTGTGTTAGCGTGAACACTGTCTAAATTTGGGATGAACTTCCGAAAAGCATAAACATCGGAACGAGCTGAATTTCTATGCACAGCTTCTTTAAATCTCAAAACGGAAAAGTTCGAAGGTTTTTCGTCGATGCGGCAGCGTTCGACCCCCAGCACGTGCCATTTAAAGTTCAAACAGTTTTTCTGTCACTATATACTATATGCTATATACTGTCACTATATTTTGAAAAATATTGATTTAAGAGAAAAACTATTTTTATCAAAATATGACGTCCTCGTGAAAACCTGCAAAAAAGTCTTATACATTATTAACGTAAATACAATATTTCTGACACTATATTGGGAAATTGCTACACTTTCAGGGTTTTTACGAACAGCTACTATGCCTAAATACTTCGCACATGGTCTTAGCAGATCATACAGCGATGATTGTTCAGGATCCTATTTCGGGTTTGTGCTTAGATTTTTTTTGACCTGACTTCTTCCAGAAGTTTTATTTTGTCTGTGATATAAATAAAACTGCTTCACAAAATGAGAAAATATTTGATGCTGTTTAACTTTATTTTTTTTTGTCGGGCGGTCTTATTTAAAACTTTTCTCGAAAATCAATATGTTCAAAGATACGACGAAAATATAGTTTGAATTTCGAGAGCTGGTGGACAATAAACGGGGTCACCGAAAACTCTTCCAGGGCTTTCATTTCTTATATAAAAAAAAACTTTGAGCAAAAATTATGCCAATCCAAGGTTTATGCTGTTCGAAAATCAACCCGTTGTTTTAATTGTAATAACGACTGACTGAAAAAAAAGCGGTGTGCTATTTGTAATGGCGATTACTCTCTCTTACTCTTTCACCCTCACCATCTCACCCCCCCCTCTCTCTCTCTCTCTCTCTCTGTCTCTCTTTCTATTATAACCCTTCGCTTCCTCAATTTAATCAGGACCCTCATGCAAACGTCGGAAATTTAATTTCGGTAAAATGAACATGCAACATTGCCAGCTCAAGCTCGCGAATTTAAATCACTTAATTTCCCTTCCACCGTCACTTCGCTCGTGCGATATTCCCCAAAGAAATTCGAGCATATCTTGTTGACACGGTGATATCGATTCCAAATAGATTCAGGTAGGAAAAGGACCAAGGGAGATATCGATTCCAATTTCCAATAACCGTGTAATATAGGGTGTCTCAAAATGACCTGACGTCTTAATTTATTAATAAAACGTATTATTTCCTTGAAAAGTACGAATATTTTTATTTTAATATAGGGGACAAACATGGAGGTTATGTATGGAACACAATATCCGAAAAATGGCCGCCTCGCCCCTGTTTGCAAACGTTCACGCTTTTGACGAAGTTTTCAATAACATTTTGGCATAATTGTGGACAAATTTCATTAAGGGGTTATATACAAAGTTGGGGCTCAACAAATCGACAATTTTTCATTGCACATTCTAAAAGTACATGCTTTCGAAAATATCTGTGCGAAATTCCATTTAGATCGGGGCACTAGATCAGAAATTGTGCCGCGTTTTCTATCGCAAGTATGGGGCGAAATAAAAATAAAACGTACCGTCGCCGTGAACGTGATAACTCGAAAACTTTTGAACCGATCTTCATGATTTTTTTTTAATTGTTGATATTTACAATCTCGTGTACTTGAACGGTTCCTTTTTCATAAAAAAAATGTGCGATGCTTTTAAACAATTTTTTGTTCGAAATTCTCAACACCTCAAAAATCGATTTCTTTTTGCAAAATGGTTCTTGTATTCGAAAAAAGTTTTTTTTTGATAAACAAACCGTTCAAGTACACCGAATGACATTCTTGTTCAATAGTTTTTTGACTTTTTTAAATTTCAGTTGAGCGGCTCGCCTTTAATCACGTTCACCGCAAGCCTCTTTAAAAAAAGGCTTTTCGGGGGAAGGACCATAAGTCCTACAATTGTTAATATTTTTTTATAATTAAAATTCTAATTTTGTTCTCCGAGACCAGTTCCAACAAACTGAATTTAGTTTTTTCCAATAAAATCTTCATAACGTGCTTAAAAAAATTCACGAACACATCTCAATTCATTCCATCAACTTGAGATGGAATGATATATAAGCCCTTAAGGGAAGGTCCTGCCTTGTTAGGCCAAAAAACGTTCGATTTTCACCAATTTTTTATGCGAAAAGTATTAAATGCAGAAAATTGATATTTGGTATGTTGACTAAGCGGTTTTTATTGAACATCAAAATTTTGGTTAAAGTTTGACAAAATATGTTGGGGGGGAGTGGGAGGAGCTATGTATGTCGGTGCGCGGGCGATGACATTCTTCGCTTGCGGAAGTCCTAAATCCCGGACAGGTGATTTGAAGCAGAAAAATCAAACATATTTTTACTTTGTACAATATTGTGTATAAGTTGACCTAGAATCAAGAAGAAAAATTGAAAAATAAAAAAATGGTAAGCAAAAAACTGCGAAATTTTATGGGAAAAAAACAAACTACCTTCCTATCGCTCACTATTTTTTTATTTTTCAATTTTTCTTCTTGTTTTTAGGTCAACTTATTCACAATATTGTACAAAATAAAAATATGTTTGATTTTTTTACTTCAGGGCACCTATCCGGGATTTAGGACTTCCGCAAGCGAAGAATGTTATCGCCCGCGCACCGACATACGTGGCTCCTCCCACTCCACCCACCACGTTTTGTCAAACTTCAAAAAATGTTTTGATGTTCCATAAAGACCGCTTACAAGGAACATCCCTCAGGTGACACCCTTCGATTTTGTTGAAATTTTGATATATTATAAAGCGCCGAAAAGTGAGCGATACGTATTTTTTTTATCGTCGGTTAAACGGTTTCAAGGGGTGAAACCACCCCTCGAAAAAGGCATCTCTAGGGGTAATATCGCAGTTTCACACACAAGGAGTCCACCGATTTCAATGAAACAAAAACGAAAATTCTTCTAATCCGAATCAATGAAAAATCCACTATAGTGACATAGCAAAAAAAATTAAGGGGTGAACCACCCCTATATTAAGTGGTGGTTTCGCTCCTTAAAACCGTTATTCCGCCGATAAAAAAATACGTATCGGTTACTTTTCGGTGCTTCATAACATATCGAAATTTCAACAAAATCGAAGCGTGTCATCTGAGGGATGTTCCTTGTCAGAAAAGTACCTGACTCAAGGTATGGCATGCGAGCTGGACCACGAAGTTGTTTAAACTCGCGTGTGGCCATTTTTTCTTTTCCTTCGATAGTGTATATAAAGAGTGTCTCAAAATGACCTGACGTTTTGATTTATTAAGAAAACATATTATTTATTTGAAAAGTACGAACATTTTAATTTTAATATAAGGTACAAACATGGAGGTTATGTGTGGAACACAATATCCGAAAATTAAGCGATACGTATTTTTTTTATCGGCGGAAAAACGGTTTCAAGGGCTGAAATGCACCCTCAAAAATGGGGATGTTTTTCGTTTTTCGTCGATAACGTTTTAAGAGTACGAGATATTAAAAAATTTCAAATTACAACAATGTTTATTTTTTAGTGCACTATACATTGGAGATGAGAACGATAACGTTATCGACGAAAAAAGAAAAACACCCCTATTTTCGAAGGCTCGTTTCACCCATTAAAACCGTTTTTCCGCCGATAAAAAAAAATACGTATCGCTTACTTTTCGGTGCTTTATAACATATCCAAATTTCAACAAAATCGAAGGTTGTCACCTGAGGGATGTTCGTTGTGAGATCACTTAATGGCCGCGCCTAGATCTCTACGGAAGAGACGAATAGGTAGAAACGCCGATGAAGGAGAGAGCGAGAGAGAGAGAGAGAGAGAGAAGCGCGGAAATTCGCTAATTATAGAACCGAGTAGCGTTGGACTTGAACCAATCCTGACCTTCCGTGCTGCGTCATGCGACCTAGAAAATGCGTGCGCGACTCCCCTTCTCGTCATAGATGCATGCGTGCATATATATATATATATATATATATATATATATATATATATATATATATATATATATATATATATATAAGCTGAAAACAACAGACAGTTACAACCTGCATAGCAGTTGCATAGTCCAAATATGCCCCCTGGTGAACAAACTGACCAGGGATTTGTTTTGTCTCTCTTGCACATCCCTTTGTACAAGGCCTTTGGGCAAATACTCATCGGCAACGAAGCGAGGCATATCGATCGCGTGTATATAGCTTGGAAAAGAGTAAAAAAAACTCGAAGGAGCCTTCCTTCTTGTTTTCGTGACCCGGAAAAGAGAAATAAATAATCGCCACGATAAAAGAAATAAAAATGATCACGTGGATCATCGCGATGGGGCTAAGTGTTCTATTTTTTTCCAAAATTATTACGAACAATTTAGGATAAAACGTTAACATGGAACATCCATTTCTTCGTAGTCGTTATTCGTGATTATTTCGTAAGAAAATTACTTCGCAGGATTATTCATTTGATTTTTTTCGCTTCCGTGCCGACCGAGTACGCTAAGAACTGCTTCTTCGTGTGTAAGGTACAGGTGATAAAATATATATAGCAGAGGGTTGATCGGGGGCGATCGATGCGAAACTCCGAGGGAACCGGAAGAAACCGAGGAGGCCAGAAGAGGTCATATATCCAAGAACTTTCCGGCTATGGTCGGGGCATTTCATTAGTCAGCTATAACGACATTTACTCAAACGGGGTACCCTCATGAACGTCATCTTTTTATCCTGCAGTGAAGAATATAGAGCGGGAGCCGATAAAGAATATTTTCACGAAAAAAGCTCGTAGGATTCGCCTCGAAGGAAAATAAAATCGAATGAGATCTAATTTGATCATGAAATATGTATAAAGGGAAGAACGAAAAATAATTTGTGTGGAGGAAGAGATAAAACTGCAATTCGATTGTTGACATTTAAAACGAAGGACAGGTAGTATTTTAGGAACGTATACACGAGACGACAATTTTAGCTTTCCGTGTATTCGGATTTAGCGAGGAAGGATTACATTTCCCTGACGAACAGAGTTCGCGTCTGCATGACATGACTGTCAAAAAGAAAGTCGTATTAAAGGGTTACGTGGGTATGAAAATTTCAAAAAATCCATTTTTCAAAATTTCATTATCTAATAGTACAATATGGCTAGAATATTCTCCTAAAGTTTTAAGTCGATCGGAGTAAATGTCTAGGAGAGAGAGCCTTTGAGAATTCCCCCGTTGGGAAAGACCGGGAGCGACGCAGGTAATCGCATTTTTCTCAAAACACTATTTTCGAAGTCGGTGGACACGATTTCTCAAAAACTAATGTACCGATATTATTGAAATTTTGCACACTTCTGCAAAATAACATTGACTAGTGATTGAACGAAGGTTTTTTTCGATTACAACTACCTTCACAAGGCTATACGTAGTGTAAATTGTACCAAAACTTGAACGATTATACATACAACTCTGCCACAAATTCAAAATTTTGTTATCCCTTTGTTCCATCTCGAGTTATACGAAACTATCTCGAGTTATACGAAACTACTAACAGAAAAAATTTGGTTTGTTTAATTTCAGATAAAGCTATCATGAGTTATCCTGACCACCACGAGGACACTTTTTTCTGAAGCGTCTCCGGAAACCTGGTCCCACTGGCTGAATTTCCCAAATCGTTGGATAAATTTTTTTTTAATATTGTTGAACTGTTGTTCTTTTATGTGCTTAATATTTTGAATGCAATCATTGAAATACATATTTTTTCAAATGGAGAAAATATGCTTTGTTTGGCTTCGAAATCCACGTAACCCCTTAATTCATTGTTGATTGATAATGAGCTATTATTGAATGAATTATCATAAATTCATGTAATGAATATTAAAATAATGCAACATTATAATTGATAATATAAATTGATATAACCGAGTTTGGACGCGCGATCGGTACGCGACTTCAGCGATCTCTCATGATGAGCAGCGTTGGCCCGGGCCAATACTTGGATGGGTGCCCCTACAAATGCGTACAAGCTTGCACACGCCTCGTCTCTGATGCTAGCCTAACTGAAAACTCAGTAAAATATAACCGCTTGTATCAGGACAGGTTTTTCACAGTTTCCCTGTGCCCCCGTGCAAATACATCACAGTAATGCATTCGGAAACAACCCGTGTAGAAATTTGAGTCGGGAAAAAGTACTGCTCGTGGTCTGCCTTTCGTAGATAATGTCATGCTCTGGTCGGGCCTTCCAGCCTGGAATAGCCCGCGTAGAAATTCTGATGGGGCCCAAATCAGGGCCCGATCAGGTTGCCTGACTGCCCTGGTAGGGCACTAATAAGGCAACCTGAAAGGGCCCTACTAGGAAATGTAACGTTGTGTCACATATGGGCCTGACCGGGTTGCCTAATCAGGCCCCTATCAGGTTGCCTGATCAGAAAGAAATGCATATAATATTTCAAAAATCCAAAATGGAATGAACCACTTAATTTAGAGTTCCACTACAATGAATTTGTATCATAATTCGTCATTCCCTGGCCTGCTGAAATGTTTTTGTTCGAAGAAAATATTTCGCCTATACGAGAATCGAACCTCGTACCTACTTACCCAAAGCTAGGCACGCTGCCCCTATGCTACCGAGTGCTTGTAACATCTTGGTCCCAGATATGGCATAAGAGACCAAATGAATTCCTATATTTATTTGTTGTATCACATAAAGTATATCAATTAGTTAATATCATTGTGACAATTAAAGAGGTTTATCAAATAACATGCTATACATTTTTTAAACTTAAACTTAATATATATATAATTCCTCTCTCTCTTCGGCTTACAAAGCTGCCGAAATCTTCTAACACACAGTCCATAGCACCTTTTTTTTAATACAATTCAGGAATGCATCGAAACTCCGAAGCCACGATGCTGTAAAATCGAAGTTTCCATGTGGAAAATAAGAGGTTATGTGCATCTATTGACTGCTGAGGCAGTTGTAGGGCAAGCCTATTTATGACCTCATCAGGGAAAGCCATAGTAGAGCCTATCAGGGCAAGCCTTGGTAGGGCCCTATCGGGGAAAGCCTTAGTAGGATCTTACCAGGGACGGCCTTAGTAGGGCCATTTTAGTATAGCCTCATTTATGACCTAAATACTTCCGGCCCGATCAGTGCCGGATCAGGATGTCCGTAATAGATGTTACCCGTATCACACCCCGATTGGGGCCTGATCCTGGTCAGGCTAACCCTAAGAAATTTCTATTCAGGAGGTTCGCAATGTAACGGGCCTGAAAGCTAGGTCCCGATCTGCCGTTCCCTTGCTGGGGAACTGATCACCAACGGGCCGGAAAACCTATCGGGGAAAGCTTTAGTAGGATCTTATCAAGGACGGCCTTAGTAGGGCCATTTTAGTATAGCCTGATTTAGGACCTAAATACTTCCGGCCCGATCAGTGCCGGATCAGGATGTCCGTAATAGATGTTACCCGTATCACACCCCGATTGGGGCCTGATCCTGGTCAGGCTAACCCTAAGAAATTTCTATTCAGGAGGTTCGCAATGTAACGGGCCTGAAAGCTAGGTCCCGATCTGCCGTTCCCTTGCTGGGGAACTGATCACGAACGGGCCGGAAAACAAGCGGTAAATGACCAGGAAAGTTGTAGGGAATAGATCGGGAAATACCCAGCAACAAACGAGGAAATTAAAAATGACGTTTCAGCGTTTCTGGAATCTTTGAGAAGGTAAAATCGTGAATGTATTTAATTTATTACCTCGACAACATATTTTTTGTTGGTTATCTACTTACTAAGGTAGTATATGAGTGTATACATACGCTTGCTCGCATTTCCTGATAGGCAAAGAGACAGAAAAACGTACACAGATCACTATCCGAGCGAAAAAGGCCTAGAGTGCAAAGGGTTATTTCAGAAGTATCGCAAGATCATAAGCGTGAGTGCACGCTGTAAGCATATCACTTCTGTACGTGGTACAACTCACAGGACGAACTTTCATCGTAGGTACCAGCGAAGCGCTTCGCTGGTACCTACCTGGCGGATTGTTGGCAAAATACATTCAGATAATGTCTTCCCGGCCAGGACATTGATATTTCGCGACATAGCGACAAGGCGTTCAAAAACCACGAACGACCTGCTTTACTTTTTTGCCTCATAAAATAATTTGGCGATTCTTTATGCTCGACCCATTAGTTATCGTAATCCCGGTATTTATTATTAGCATCGTTATCCTCGTCGATTATCACGGATGAAATTAATGCTTTTAACCCTTTAACGGCCACGCCTATTTCTGGATGACCCAAAATTATTTCCTCTGGTAGTATAGCTAAAAAAGGGTCAAATATGAATATCCAACCATAATTTTGTCGATAAGGGCCTGGGAAGTAGTATTTTCGGACTGTAGCAAATTTGCTACTTACATTTTCACCCGCTCGGTTCGAACTATTACTCTAATTCAATCAAAAATCTTCCAAGCCTGGTTCGTCAAGTCAAGGTTCCTTTACACAATTCTATCAAAAAATATTTCAAAAATGTCCATTTACTGATTTTTTTGACAAAAATCGGGCAGTATATCAAATGCTGGGGCAAGCGTCGTAAATTTTCACGACAACATTGTTGCCATATTAACATAATTCATATGTTTACGTTTGAATTTCAAGCTATCCCGGCATTTGAAGCTGCATCTAGCATAGATTGATGGAACTGTGAAGTAGTTTGTCCGCTATAGCGTCCTTGCGCTTTTACCGACGGGGTCAAAGGGAACGTAGCAAATTTGCTACAATGGCAGTTAAAGGATTAATGATGAATAGAATTACAACAGATGTATGAGTTTCATCCCAATTGATTATAAATATCTTTGATGAGGTGAAAAGCAAAGTAGCTTTACTTTAGTTCTTGAAAACTTCCACTTTTCAGAACATGTCAATGTTATAGCCGAGTAGACACGACGTGAAGATGTACTTGCTCGCAATGTATCCCGGCCAGATGATTTTATTTTCCAAACATAGAGGGTAAACCGTGAGAAACGATTTTGCGATCTTCCCGGTTTGTTCCATGGGAGGGCCCGGTCAGGTAAATCAGACAAGGCAAGTCTGGTCAGCCAGACAGAAAGTAGGGAATGTCCGATCACATTTCTGCACGGGGAGTGGCCGCGGATAACACTCTGGGGGGGGGGGGGGCGTAAGCAATTACAAATAATGAAGTGAAAGATGTGAAACAAGTACCAGAATCGGGTAGTCGAAGTCCGTAAGGACATAGTGACCTTGAAGAAAAACAAGAGAACAAATTCAAAATAATATTACTAATGAATATTGTATATATTCGACCTTTGAAAACAATCATTACAAATTAACCGAAATCAATAATGAAATGAATATTGTAGACATTCGACCTTCGAAAAGAATCATTACAAATTAACCTAAATCTACACATATAAAACACTTCCGTGACTGACTGACTTTCTAAATGACTGACTGACATATAAACCACGCACAGCCTGAATCGCTGAAGATAAAAACACGAAATTTGGAAGATATATTCCTTAGAAGGTGGAGACGTACACTATAGAAGTATTTATCGAAAATCGGCTTCTAAGGGTGTGAAATGGGGTGTAAAAGCTTGTATGGAAAATTGTATCCCTTCCGTGTAGGGTAGAGCCACCAAAGAGTGCGCGCTACCAAAGATTACGCAGTGCTTTTAATTGATTTATTTTTTCTTGTATTGGCAACATCACCTAATCTGTCAGTGGCATATTATGTCATGGTGTTGGACAACTCCCTTCGTTAAAGTATTTATTTCCAATTTTATGACTAATAATAGATTTTCGATGTGTTTGATCTTATTTTTTAACAATTTTAAACACGTAAGGTTTGCGATTAATTTGCACCGAACAAATGTCATTATACTTGAAATTTGTGATCTAAATGTTGTTATTGAGAGGTTGTGTCGCCGTTTTGCTTGCTTACGAAAAAGATAGTGACCATATACTAAAAACACGTATTTGGTAAAAGTACGTACCCAAAGAGTGCGCATTCTTACCACGAATCCTTGCCACTGTTCCGCTCTCATGTGCACTCTTAGCTTCTATGAAAGGTTCTCACTGCATACTCTTTGCAACATGGCACCCTAAGAGTGCGCTCGGGCCGAGTCCCAACAAGGAACATCCCTCAGGTGTCGTCCTTCGATTTTGTTGAAACTCATATATGTTGTGAAGCATTGAAAACTAAGAAACACATATTTTATTCATCGGCGGAAAACGGTTTTAAGGGGTGAAACCAGCCCTCGAAGAAAGGCATGTCAAAGGGTAAAATTGCAGTTTCACCCGCAGGCAGTTGACCGGTCGCAATGAAACAAAAACGAAAATTCTTCTAATCTGAAGCGGTGAAAAATCCACTAGAGAGTTATCGCAAGAAAAAATAATCAAGGGGTGAATCATCCCTATTCGAGAGCTGGTTTCACCCCTTAAAACCGTTTTTCCGGCGATCTAAAAAAATAATGTTTCGCTTAGTTTTCAATGCTTCATAACATATATAAGTTTTAACAAAATCGAAGGACGCCACCTGAGAGATGTTCCTTGTAGGTTTAAGCCGTTTAAAAATATTTTTCGGGATTGCTACTTAAGATTTATATTTGAAAGAATGGTTCAAGCTTAATTACGACCAAGCTTAATTTCAATACAAAGTACAAAGTGTATGATCAAAATGGATTTTTCTAGAAATAAAAGTTTATAAAGTGCGTACACTGAGAAAAAAAACCGATTGAATCAAAATAATATATCGGTTGATCCAAATAAATCTGCTGCTGCGGAGTGCCACCGATATATGAGATTGTTACAATACTGTGAAATATTGAAAAATGTGATTGATTTAAATAACCTATTCTTTTATTTGAAAAAGCTCGTCTGTTCTCTGAATATCTACATTATCCTTCAAATAAAATTATATTCTATTGAAATCATTCTATATACAATCCGTAGATGTATGGATGAAATAATTAAGCGGTTACTACAACATTTTTATTTCGTACGCAAATATAATCAATAGAATTAATTATTTCTTTACTGCATCGAAACAAATATGCCATGGGACGTAAATTTTTCAATTTGTTTTAAATCTTTAATAAAAAGTGAGCATTAGGATGATCATCCACGATAATAGTGGAGAGAATGTCAGATATTCAACTGATAAGAACAGATACTACACTTTGATCTTAGCCACAGGCCAAGAAGCGATAGAGCTTTAGAGAAACTCTAAAGAGAAGCTCTTTAGAGTTTCTCCCGCGTTTAATTAGATTTTCGGTTTGCGCCACGCTTACGAGAAATGAGCGCGCGTGCGGCTTCTAGCGGTTACTCCGAGAACTACGGGTTTTCTCACACCCATAATTTCGGTGGCGCTCGGCCATGATTTGGGTGAATTTTTTCAACCAAAAGCTTAACAAACAAATTTTATCTTCGCATCATTTTTTAAACAAATCAGATATTTGCTTAATATTTTTCAATCAAAATAAAATATTAATGTTTTAACGAATAATGTACTTGGAAATCAATATCGGATATGGTGAAAAAAATAAAATAACATATTTACTCAACAGACACTTTATCTGAATCAAACGAGCGAAATTCAATTTTTCTTGCGCACTCGAATCAACAATATTCATGTTATGAATTGAAACGCTTTTTTTGTTCGTTGCAGAAAATGCATTCAAAACTATATAATTTGTTTGCGATAATTTTTTAGATGGTTTCAATAATATATTGTTCTCGGCTAACAATATATCTTGTGAATGAAAAAAAATCTTTTAATTTTATCATGTTATTAAAGTCAATAGCGTTTTGTTTGGACTAATAAATCCGATTATTTACACCAACAATTTTACAATTGAATCAACGAAATTTCCTTCAATAACACCAATGATATTGGATCAATGATTTTGTTTTCTCAGTGTACTTTTTGCTGGCTTTACCCTATCTCCGCGGGCAAAGCCGCGGGTCAATGCGGAAGCTACTCAACGATAAAACTGATTAAATCCAAAAATAATAAATTATTCTCCTGCACGATTCAATCGGGCTTATCGGATTTGATTCCGGTTGATATCGAATGTCTTCGATATAGCGCGTATCGATACATGCAAAAGTGATTTAATTACGTAATATTCGATATTGATACAAACGAATATGTTCGAAATTTCGAGTAGATTGATTTTCCGTCCCAGCGCGCAAATGGCACAAAGATTAATGGCTGGATATATAGATGCTCGATAGCAATATGGAGAACAGCGAATTGGCGTTCGAAACTATTCCTCGAGGATTTGCAGCGCACGGTAGGGAAACAAACCCTGCCATATTGCCCGTGTGGGTGTGGGGTTATAACGTTCGGAGAAAGTGGCGAACAGGTCGAAGCCGTTATACAGATGAGTGGCGTATGAACAAAAGCTCGATTATCGGGGTGGTGGTTGTGTCGGTGGTGGCGTTTGGGTTTGAACCGCGGGGGTTGCTGTGCGGCGCCGCAACATCCCCCGCAGGAATAGAAATTCCGTGGAGGGGTGTTAAAGAGAACAAGGGAGGGAAGAATGGGGCGAGAGAGGGGGGGGGGAAGAGAGAGAGAGAGAGAGAGAGAGTCGCAAAGTCGTCGCAACGCCCGTATCGCAAAGTCAACGCCCTGGCAATGCAGCCTCTCGCTATATACGCAAGCGTCAGTGTAACCAAGTTTTCTCCCCGTGGTAGTTTCGTACAGTTTGTATTCTCGCACAGTGTGGGTGCATTATGCAACCCTCCGTGAACCGCCCCGAATCACCAATCGTTGCACCCTCGCGCACATACCCACAAACGCACGCACGAACTCACACGCACATATGCGCACCCCGTCCATTCACTGCCTGCATATTCAATATCAGCCAAGCACCACAAATTTGGGATGGGCCCGATTGGGAATTTCGAAAAAAAGTTCGAAAACGCGCGTGACTATAGTACGAGTCATTTAAGGGGCCAGTCCACTTTGAAAATTTCAAAAAATCCATTTTTTTTACTGTTTTCGAAAGTACATACATTCAGAAATATTGTGTCAAAATTTTATGCAAATCCGAGCTCTCTAAGTATGTTTTTTTTACCTGAACGTCAGGACCTCATTTCTACCTGAGCGTATAGCGCGCTCGGCTGATCATAGTATAAACTTCGAACGCGTTTTTCTCGAAAGAACGTTTTCAAAATCTAGCTCCATCGTATCTCTAAAACTAATAAAACGATTCGCTTGAAATTTGAACCACATATTGTAAACATGATTGGCAACAAGATGACCCGCGATGGTTTTAAAATTTTGATTTTTACTCCTTTTTCGCGAAAAACTGCGAAAAAAACGCGTTTTTTTATATACTTTTTTCATTTTTCATCTGCCATTTTTTTATTTTTTGATAAAACTTTATATCCGAGGGTCATTTTGTAGCTGGTGTCATACTGAATCTAATGGACTTTGATTTTTTTGTTTCAGACAAGCCGTTGCCGAGTTGTGATGGAGCTACCTAGCCCACCTATTTTTGAGGCGTTACGTTAAACTATGATTTTTGTAGTTAAAAATGAATAAAAATGAATTACATTTTTTTAAAATGTATTTCAAGACTTTATTTATCAAGCTGAACAACTTTTATATTCATATCTATTATAAAATCCTCAAAAAAATCGCGAAAATAACCGTTTTTTCGTGGCTCTAAAGTGGACTGGCCTCTTAATTTTCCACTGTGTCGCAAGCCTCGTAATAATTAGTCCTTTGGACGGTTCGTTGAAACGTCGAAGCTGCGGAATGAGCGAAATTATCTCCGATGTAAATCTGACGCAATGAATAACTGACGCGGTGAATAAATAACGAAAACAATCTGGCCTGATGAACGAATTATGGAAATATTAATTTTGCAGTGTTCCTGAATAATTAGTGGTCGGATGCAACGCAGGTGTACAGTGAGTTAAAAAGGCATTTGCTTGCCTTGCTTTTCCGTAACGACTCTTCGAAAAGGAAAGTGGCATTTAGTATAAAATTATGTCATGTATGTGGATTATTTTATTTGATAGTTTATTTAATATACCTAGCCACTGTATATTAAGGGGTCTGCGTAAGCTCGAAATGTGAAAAATAGGATTTTTACTGCGTTGTTCTATATCCTAGGGTGGAGAGGTTAATTTGAACGAAGATTTTGTAAAATTTTCAAAAATTGACCGAGTTGTGACAATTTTTGTGAAGAATCAGATCGCCCACTGCGCTACGGCTTACCACTCGGCTGCTCTTTTTTCTTTTGCACTTTTCTCAAAACTATGTTTTATGAAACGGATTCACTGCAAATTTGGACAGAGCATAGTTTATACAATTTTCTATCGTATGACCGGTCGATTTTTGCATGCGTTTATTCATTTTTTAATAACATGTAATTAAATTTGTTTTTTTGGTCGACAATTGAACTATTTTCACAAAGCTTGCCAGTTTTGTATTTATCGAGATTTCAAAGAAGTATCTGCTCATACAAAACTTTTATTATTTTACTAAAAGTACATTGTTCATTTTTTATTTCACATCACACTATTTGCTAGAACGACCGACCCGGATTGGCCATGCAGCAACGGTGGCACTCGTTTAAATAATAATAACGTACTCGTTTATCAATATTTTTTAATTAAAAAAAAAGAGTCAGAATTGGCAAAAATAGGTATTAATAGTGTGTAAACTCTGGTACTCGTCATCCTCATGTTCTAATTAGAAAAAAAAATATCGAAAATCGACCTGTTTTTTGGGCCTTAAGTTTATGCGAAGCCGTTAGTATTAAAACAAATAATAAGTTGACGGTAACCTCCAGAAAGCACTTATTAACCCATTGTGGTTTTATTTTCTTCGAGTTCTTTTGTATCGACCCAATATGTTGGTTGCGACAACTATGTTAAAAAAGTTTGGAAAAATAACGTTTTCTCAGTCTCCCTGGATACTCGAGAATCCTCATACTCGAGTAAACAGTTTATTTTGAGAAAACAGTGTTTTACGTGACTATAATTCCGTCGAGAAGAAATTTATCTCGATTTTCTCAAATTTCGTTCGATAGAAGTGAGATACTCCGATTATTCAAATAACTAAAAATGTATTAACATTGAATGCGTAAGTTCGAGTACTAGATATTAGTATGCTATTTCGCAATTTTTATCAAACTTACTCATGATAAATTTTACAACAGCAAAATTTATTCCTGTGGAATTCATCTCCATTTCTCGATTATAACTCACGGCTGTGTTGTTGCAAAATGTCAAACTATACTTTTTCATTCGTGAGCTTGCCTCCTCACGTGTACTTAAATTTAATCGCATTTTTCGAAAGAGCGATTTTTATCGCCGCGGCTTTAATCGTTCGACAGATAAATTGGTCGATCTTTTTTTTAATAACACTCTCCATAGGTGGTTCACGAACGGGAGCACGCTAATTTTCGGATAGTAACAACCGTTATTGATCACAGTCGTGGTAGCAATCGCGTTCCTAGATCTAGCCACTCCTATCCTCTAGATTCGTATATACATATACATCTCCCGAAGGGTTTCGGCACCGTGTACGCGCATAGCTTTACACCGTTATATAGGGCACTCGCATCATTTCGACGACCCTGTGACCTCACGAATTTCAGTAGCAGACACTGTATTCAAATTTTCACAAACTTTGCAAAAATGTGTCTATTAACACGCACAAAAACATTTTGGACGAAAAAATCGACCGGCCCCGCGACGAAATATTAAATTAAGGCGTTACCCCCACTTGTAGCGCAAAAAAGGCCTTTTTCATGAATTTTTTTAAAGAAAACTACAAAACTTTTTTAATCGATCAATATACCATCTTAAAGAACACATCTTGAAGAACTTTCAGTAATTTTTTTATTGAAAAATATTACATTGTTTAGTGGCAAATGGCCGTCAATGAAATAATGTTTTTATATACACGGTTTGCGATGACCAACATTGCGGCGAAGTGGATCATCTGAAAAAAAAATGCGGATGGATTTACTCAAATATAAGTATAAACTAGTCTTTAATCGAAGGATTTTAAAAAATATTCATTTTTCCCAAAATGGCGGACAGTCAACGTTAATGGTTCGATTTTAACGAAAAAAAACGGCCGTTTTTTGGCTATAAAACGGCCATTTTTTTCGAAAAAAAAATCGAACGATTAAAGACTACATTTTTATGCATTAAATAAGCCTGAAAAATTTCAAGAAGATCGGTTCATTAGTGTTCGAGTAATCTTGGTCGCCGACTTCAGAAATGCCATTTTGAGAAAAACGCCTTTAAAGTTTCAATTTCAGTTTACACGAAGAAAATATTTGTTTTGTAAACTTACATAGAGTCATCTATTCCGGGCCCATACAGGAGTATGGGCCCGGATACTTATACTTCAAAAAAATGCAATAAAAAAAAATCGATTTTTTCAAAATCGCAAGTGGGGGTAACCCCTTAACATAAATTTTCGTATTCCACAGATTTCAAAAATATAACGCGGGTGAAAAAAAGCTATGTAAAAAGTAAGGTAAAGCCAGCAAAGAGTGCGCACTTTATGAAATTTGATTTTTAGAAAAATCAATTTTGATAAAACACTTTGTACTTCTATTTTAAATTAAGCTTTGGTCATTTAGGAACATTATTTTAAATATGAATCTTAAGTAACAATGTCGGAAAATATTTTTTTCAAGGCTTAAACTTAGAACTCGTCCCGTGCGCACTCTTAGGCTGCTGTGTTGCAAAGGGTACGCAGTGAGAACCTTTCATAGTAGCTGTTAGTGCGCATGAGAGCGGAGTAGTGGTGAGAGTGCGCACTCTTTGGGTGCGTACTCTTACCAAATACATGTTTTTAGGCTATGGTCATTTTGATTTTCGTAAGGAAGCTAAACGGCGACACAACCTCTCGATAAAAACGACATTTGGATCACAAATTTCAAGTATAATAACATTCGTTGGGTGCAAATTCATCGTAAACCTTACAAAAGGTGTTTAAAATTGTTAAAAAATAAGATCAAACACATCGAAAATTTATTATTAGTCACAAAATTGGAAATAAATACCTTACCGAAGCGAGTTGTTGGCCAACACTTTGACATGACATGTCACTGACAGGTTACGTGGTGTTGCCAACACAAGAAAAAATAAAACAATTACCTATGCCTTTGCTATTACCTACGCTTTACCGCATGCCTTGAAAAAACGAGTCAAAATTTGAGGAAATATTGTCATTACGAAGAGATATACACCTAGATGGTCGAGGTCGAGGATTGAGAAGCTATGAACATTCCGTCGACCGTAGAAGACCTACACTATGGGCCTGGTATCGATGATTCCATGTAAGTTGACAAATTTCATGATTTATTCATTCCCAAATTTTCAAACGCGTTTTTCTCGAAACCACGTTTTTCAAATCGGTAGCCAAAATTTCTCGAAAACCAATGAATCGATTGCCTTGGGGTTTTTTGTGGTTATTCTATACACCATTATCTAGTACTTGTCATAGGACTTTTTTCCGTTACTTAGTTTTTGTTTTATAGGCAAAATAGTAACTAATTTTTGGCCCAAAAATCACTATTTATGTTCAAACGTCCGCCATTTTGTCATAAATCGATATTTTCAAAATCGGCTATGACAAGTACTAGATTATAGTATCTAATTTAATAATCTTTTTGGTTTTTTTTTCAGATGATTTTTGAAGAAACGCCCGTGGGTACCGTATACGCAGATTTTTTTACGACACTCCAAGGATCATACAATATCCTTGTATATTTTTGATATTTTTAAATAATGTAAATTAAACATATTTTTGAATGTATGTACTTTTAGATAATTAAAATCCTAATCCGAAATTTCAAATAGTTTTCCTTGAAAAAATTCACAAAAATGACCTTTTTTCCGGCGCCTACTAGGTGTATATCTCCCCTTAAGTAAATACAAGCTAAACAGTATACAGTCAACCCTCGATATAACGAAGATTTGTCATTCCCTTCCGATAGACACCCGAAACCTTTATACAACAACATAATAATATACATTGTGCCGTAATTGCTAATTGCTTGTAAAAATGGCTCTAGTTTGAACATTTCTTTCTTTAAAAAATATCCCTATATTTATACCACTAATTTTTGTTGTAAAAGAA
>OX101785.1:29231486-29242707 GCA_944452715.1 Ophion slaviceki | reverse complement strand
ATATACCCGATATTGGATTTTTCGAGTGGGCGTGTGACGACAAGCTACCTGGACCTCTACGCCGAACCCTTGCAAACTGAGTGACCGAATGAAGTAACGGCTGATGCCGATCAGTAGGTCTTCGTTACGCAGAGCATTTTTAAGGGGTCTTCTCATTTTAGACGCTAAAAAAAGGTTATTTTCATGATTTTTTTTGGTACATTTATGTGATAGATATTGATATAAAAGTTGTTACACTTAATAAATGCACTATCGGAATACAAACAATTTTTTTTAATTTATTTAAGTCACTATTTATAGACGAAAATGGTAGTTAAAAAAATTGTAGGTCTGCGCTGTTGATGAAATCTCGGAGATGGATCATCCGAAACAAAAAAATTAAACGGTTTTAGTTTCAGTATGTTAATGGCTATAGCGCGTATCATGAGATTTTTTATATATGCAAAAATAACAAAATGGCGGACATTCTACGGAAAAACAAAAAAAAAGTGTTTTTTCACCGTTTTTGGCAAAAAATATAGTAAATATAAAAATTTAAAAACATCCTTGATATGCACTCTGATATGCATATGGTTCAGTAGTTTCGAATATTTTTTCAACAAGCCGTCGAAAAACTTTGTTTCGAGAAAAACGCGTTTAAAGTTTGTTTAGGTTACATGAATACATTTTTAAAAAAATGTTATGTATTTCGAAAGTGTATTTATTAAGTGTAACAACTTTTATATCAGTATCTTTAATATTAACCTATCAAAAAAATTCATCAAAATAGTTTTTTTTGAGCGTCTAAAGTAAGAAGACCCCTTGATAATTCATATCCGTCAGTACATCGCACTAGAAAACGGAAGCATTGAAAGAAAAAATGTATCGATCAGACTCAGTGCTCAATTTTTCTTTGAGATATAAAAAGGGTGTTGATGTAAGACCTATAATTGTGGAGGTTGAGCTTACACTGTTTTTTCAGCCTTATCTCTGAAACTTCAAAGCTGCGTGTTCCAGTAGTATTTTCCAAATTCTGAATGAATTTTACACGGCTTTCTTGATATTTGCGTCGATATCTCACGCACCATTGGCAGAAGTTTTTGTGCAGTTTTTTTCGGGACATACATTCCGAACAATGTGAGACGTGCCAAGTCGGCAGCCCAAACTGCAGCTAACTTACTTTAGGGGTTTTCCCGCTTTTCCGAGAGGGGGAGGTTTTAGGGTCTGCACCCGCCGATAACTCGTGTGATAAAACTTTCAACTTAGAATCTAAAATTCACGGTGGAAGAAAAGCACAAATGGGAAATATACTTCATTTTCGGAGTGTTTAAAAATTCATGCAGGAAGTCTCGCAAAATTGTTATCAATCATACGCATTAATGTTAATAATGATGATTAATAATTATACGCAGACGTATTGCTCGATGGTTTCTCTTTAATAGTGATTAATAGCGGTAAAATTTTAACAATCTTTTTTGTATAGACCTGTATAAAGACATATATAAATTGTTCGATGTTCGATAAGCTGCTTTCTCCTTGCTGTTTGGCTCCCTCTCTCTCTCTCTCTCTCTCTCTCTCTCTCTCTCTCTCTCTCTCTCTCTTTCTCTCTCGAACCTCACGCGCATGGCGCTTCCGTTCCGCGTGATTCAAGGTCGCTATACCAGTCTAACCTCGAAGAAGGTAAATCTCACTACGTCCAATACAGTGAGCTGGTCTATTGTATATATCCGTTTGATACTATTGAACATTATAACGAGTATCGATACTTTTATCGAACATGAGCCAACCGAAATCACATCTGACCTTCACCTTCAGAGATTTGGCCCACCATTTATTTAGAACCTCACGACACGTAAGGAGAGGGTAGGGGTTTCGGCGCGAAAAAAAAACACTTCTTTGCGAATTTTTTCATCTACATGGATAGAGTGAATTTATCGAAAACTTTTGTACATTGTTAAGTGTCATTTCAAGAACATTCCGTGAAATTTGTACGCGAAAATATCCACAAACAAGCCGGTGCCGCGTTTTTCTCGAAACCACTTTTTCAAAGTCCTTGTTCACTGCCATTTGAAAACTACATGACCGATTTATTTCAAACTTGGTACACACTTTCTACATATAAAATACCTCCCCCCAACGGTTAGTTTGAGATTTTTTACATTGAGGGGGTTTTCCACCCCCAAAATGGCGGAATTTTCCGTGAAAAATAGCACTTTTCACTTTATATGCTCACCAAAAATTTAGAAATGAAGATAAAAATGATCACAGACCGTTGGGGGGGGGGGGATTTGATGATACTTTGACTAAATTTTAATGGTACTTGATTTCAGATAATTTCTAGCTGAGATACAGTGAACACCGCAAATCGTGTTTTTCCAAAGGCGTTCTTGGAAAGGCTTTGTCATCGGCTTGTTTGTGGATATTTTCGCGTACGAATTTCACGGAATGTTCTTGAAATAACACTTGACAATGTACAAAATGTTTCAATGAGTTTACTCTATCCATATGGATGAAAAAAATTCGCAAAAAAGTATTTTTTTTCACGCTGAAACCCCTACCCTTCCTTTAAGCCGCGCGCGCATATTTATAATACAATCATTTCGATTATCGTTATTTGAATGTGCTTTCTTTGATCACGCACGGCGTAGAAAGTAAATAAATTCGGACGAACAATAGTGTCTAAAACCGCCAGACTGAAAGTGTACTCTGCGGAGCCCTGGGGCTCCCTAAGGCCTTTGTTAATGCTCTACCGGAAAAAAAGTCATACCTCCCAATAAATGAACACAATTTCATCAATTTACAGTGGAATTAATACATTGTCATGTGAAGCTCCTATTTTTGTATGATTTTCATTTAAAAAATAAACAAAAAACCAGGTTTTGCTTATTTTAGGGTTCTGCAAAATATTGAGTAGTTCGAAAGAGTTCCATTGCCATAAAAGTTTGAGAACCGCTGATCCAAAACATCTTCAAGAAGGAACTCCGAGGAGTCCAAAGCACACTGATATCGTAAATTATATTTTTTGCAGATTTTTTGGAAAGAAATTGGCATTAAGGGGTTAGGCCACAGCAACCGGTATAAAATCATGTGCGAATTTAACCATTTTTTTCGCATGAAAAAGTGATGCACTCATAATATTAATTACGCATCTATTTAGTATGAATATCAAGCTGTTAGAAATTTTTTTTTCCATGTACAAAATGGCCGACTACTCGAAACTTCTCGAAACAGCGTTTTTCCAATCGGCGTGACAAATAATTTCAACAATTTTTCACCCGATTTACTTCAAATTTAAAAGTTATGTTCCTAATTGCATTTGGCAGAGAAGTACGTACGGAATTTCTGATTAATCGAAAACTTTTCATTTTATGAGCAGTTTATGAGCAGTTATAACGAAAGTTTTCACTAAAAATTCATTTCTTAAGTTCAAATACCTACAACTTTTGAATAAAACAATCTTTTTTAATTCCGTACGTACTTCTCTAGGTATTCTAATCTAGATTGACGAGCATTTTTGTTTTTTGTTCTAGGTAAAAAACTGTGGATGCTAAATGTCACGCCGCGGAGCGCCTAAAAAAAAGATAACAGAAGAAAATATTAGTAGTCGGCCATTTCGTACGGCGGAAAACAAAATGATTTTAACAGCTTGATATTCGTACTAAATAGATATGTAATTAATTTTATGAGTGTATCACTTTTTCATACGGAAAAAAAGTGTTAAATTCGCACATGATTTTATACCAGTTACTGTGGCCTAACCCCTTAAGAATTATAGCTTGGTAAAGAATTGTCGAAGTACTTGCGGAAAGTAGAGCGGAATAAGATAGAAGCGAAAAACGAAGGAAAAGACTCAGTTTTCGTGAAAGTATAAAAATCGCCCTCCAACTACGTCTTGAGAACCTTTCGTCTAATTACACGCAGCGGTGAAAATATCTCGATGGATTATAACGTACCGGAGGAACTTGGAGAAATTATTCTTCTTAATTGAAACGATTTTCAATTAGCTCGCTCTCACCACTGACTCTGCAGTTTCATGGTTTCTGAGGGCTGTAGAGTAATCCATCGGTTGATTCCGAATTATTCGAAATACGCAATACTAGTATAAACAGATCCGGCTTGAAAAAAAAATTGTACGCGGAAATAATACCTCCCTATGACATCTGTTGTTTAGCAATATTTTGCACACATTCAAAAACGAAATGTATATTTAAAAAAAAAGAATATTTTTCAAAGAATAATATTATTCTAATTATTATTTATGTATTATTATGATAATAATAATATTATATAATATAATATAATAATAATAATATTAATATATTTTTTTAAATATATAATTATTAATATTATTATTTATAATATTAATATTTTTTATTTTAATATATAATTATAATTATTTAATAAAATAAAAAAATAATATTAATATTTATTTAAATAATTTTTCAAAGAATAATATTTTTCAAAAAATAAATGTATATTTTTCAAAGAGGGAAAAAACATTCAAGGCCTATACAAAGATGGTAAATATTCGGAAGTGGGGCTCCTACTGGAATCAGGTTAATTTCTGGATGTTTGTTTGGGTTTGTATAACCCAAACAAACCAAAACAGAAATAAGCCGGTTTCTAGCAGGCGCCCCGCTTTCGAATATTTACCAAAAAAAATCATTTCGGAAGTACTTAGGACGTATTAAAATTCTTCAGAAATATATACTTTACGTACGCACGTAAATTCGCGAAATTTTTTACATGAATTTGCACATTATGCGTCTCGGGAAAATTCACGTGCACAAAATCTATTTGCAATATGTCCAAGTATCGTGACAATATATCCTAACCAACGGGATCAAGATTTGAATAGCTTTGAAGAATGTCTCCCATAAAGGAAAGATATGCAAGGACGAATGAGAAAAAGGTCGCGTGTATACTAAAAATCCAAAAATATATTTCCGTATGGATGTAAGATTTTACGATTAATTTACAGATCGATTAAAAAGAAATGAAATCGCGTATTGTTACGACAAATACGACTTAGGTATGCATGATTTTTGTTCACCATAATTACTTTGCGGCAAAAGCGTAACGTCTTCTCACATTCGTCCCTCGGCGGTCTACGTGAATAGCTTACGTGTAAACGGAGCATACACAGCATGCTCAGTTGTACGACATTGCCGTCACGCGACATACGATCCCTTCGTAAAAGCACCGACGGCATAGCACACGGCACGCGTTTTCGTACTCCGATAAATACTACACCCAAGTATCAACAACGCACGTAATCACTAGGCAAGGGCTTTGCAATGTCTCGAGTACGAGAAATTCGCATTTCGAGAGGCGTTCGAGCCGAAAGAGACAGAGAGAAAGAAACGATCGTAGGAGGGACGAGAGAAAACGATAAACGTCCTCTAAACTTTCTTAAAAAATAATATACCTCGAAGTTAAGAAAAATGGCATAATCGAGTCACAGCGGTTGTCTGTGTTTGAATTTTATTTGTTATTTCGTGATTTTTTTTTGCGTTCAGTAGTTGTACCGTGTTTTTTTGCGGCGAAAGTCTCCCGCGTTCGTACGGCATCCTTTTACGCGCATTTTTCAGGACGACGGTGTCTCGACCGTCGTCGCCTGTATCGCTCGGTCGACTACCACAGAAGCGTCCGCGACCAAGAGATCCGTCGAACGTGCTACACATATCCAAGTCAATTCGGCGCGTATCGCGCGCCTAAAGCTCGTCTCGACGAGTAGCGCCCCGACGGCTCCTCTACCAAAGCTTCGTGTCGGCAACATCGTTTTCCTCTTTACCTCCCACCGTCCCTGCCGAGAGTCATTGTTCATCCTCCGGAATCGAATACTCGTTTAGTCACTCGCGCACCTCTGAATTCTCTTTAAGGTAGTAGTCTCGCCAAGCCGTTTTTCTGTAGGTTTTTTTTTCATTTCTAGGACACATTCAAGACACTATTAGGGGCTGAGATGCAGTCAGAATTTTCAAAAAATCGATATTTTTTACGTTTTCTTGAAGTATGATGTTTCGAAAATATTCCCTGGAAATTTCAAGTCAATCCGATGAATAGTTTCCGGGATATCCGACAATTAGTGAAGGGGCGTCGGGTCCCCATGGCAGGTAGCGGCTGACAAACGCGCAAAGGATAATACCCGGGAAGGCAGAATGATTTGAAGACAGCAACAAATTGATATTTTGGGAGCTTCCACATCGGCAGAAGCCCTATTGTACAGGCCAGGAATTGATGATTCGATGTAAGTCATTTTTTAATTAGTATTTCTATACATAAATCAAGTGTGAAATTGGAAAACTCTTTCAGAAATTTTCAAAAATGTATTACTCAAAAACTATGAACTTTAGCAAAATGTTATATAGAATCCTTTCGTTTTAAAATTGCCCAAAATTAAAAAAAAAATCATCCCGAAAAACATTTATTTTTTTAAAAATTGTTTTAACAATTGGCTATAAACCGCTCGAATGCTCGACTTTCCGGCAAAAAATTGTGATATTCGGATTCAGCGGATCAAAATACATTCGAAAAAAAGTTTAGCTTCATCCATCGAGCTCAACATTTTACGAACATATAATACCGTATCCACATCGAAAAACTTTAAACGCGTTTTTCTCGAAACTATGTTTTTCAAGTCGGTGACCACTATAATTCAAAAACCACTCGATGGATTTTGATGAAATTTGACGGATTTTCATTTTTGTTGAAAATTTCGATTTTTTTAAAACAAAAAACGAGCGATTTTTTGGTCGAAAATCGAAAGTTATCTGTCGGAAGCCGCCATTTTGTTAATTAAAAAAACGCTTCGATTAAGGACTAGATTAATTATTAAACTGATGATTTTTTTGATGGTCACCGCAAAGCACTTCATGTCGAAGGGGATCCGACAAAGATGGCGATGTTTTTATAAATATTCAGTGTTTTTCTTTGAAAATGTGTACAAGTCAAGTTGAAATATAACATAAAAAGTCTGTGTAACCACTTTTGTAAAACATACTTAATTACAAAAAAAAATGATTGAAAATGCTCGTTTTTTCACGCCTCTGACTGAATCTCACCCCTTGAATGATTACCTGCAAAATTTCAAAAGGATTCGCCATTCTGCATTCGAGATATTGGCAATAAAAAATTGCACGGTTTCACACGTGTTCTTATGGGGAACGGTGGAAAGTTTCACATCTCATGCAATAACGTCGAAACTTTTCTACAGTTTTCTTTAAAAAATGTCAATTACAGAGGAACATATGACAATGCGGGTAAAAAAATCATGAATTTTTACCGTCTAGTTTCAGAGATATGGAGGTTTAAGGTAGTTCTGTAGTTTTTGTCAAATCTTAGGAATTGGCTGAAATCTAGGTATGGTGTAGATATGACCTTCATGGACTGATGCCCAAAAATTCAATTCGATTCACCGTTTAGCTCATGAGATAATTACACTTGAATATGGGTATTTTTGTACGCGATCCCTATACCTGACACCTAAACTGATAGAAGTGTGCTCGCATTTCTCGATATAGGTTCTAAACGGATCTTAGGATTTTAAAATAAAAACACACGTGTACGCAGTACTATTGTAGGATTGATTTTTAAAAAAATGACAAACTTTGACCGTTTAGTTTCGGAGATATCGACTTATGAAAAGTGGTAATTTTATTCCACACCGAACTCGGGCCCAACCATCTGTAACGGAATGGCAACAGTGTACGCTGCAGCCAGCTGATCGGCGCGTGGTCTGGGAACTCGAAGCGTGTTTTTTTCCTGAGTTCTAGTAATTCTAAGACGGATGTGAAATAAATTTATTCTGCAAACAAATTCAATTTGTTCAATTTATGCATGTATTTATCTTTGTTACAGCGAATACAATTTAAACTGTCGGCAAGATGTTGTAAATCCACGATCCGACGTCCTTCGACAGCGAATTTTTGTTGCTGATCGTTGAGGTTATGGTTATTCTCATCGCGTTTAGCCGCATTTACTTGACACATGGGTGCCACAGCTTTCAGTCTTGTAGCGAGCGCCTTTTTTCTTGTAAACTTTCCTTTGTATCGTATTTGGATTGATAGTTTCACGTTTTTTTTTATTTATATAAAATATTTCGCGAAAGACGGATCGTAGGAAGCTCAACTATATGACTGCAGGAAAATCGCGCTATTGTCACGATTACAGCGCCGCTCTATATACGAGTATGAGACCTTTCTATGCATGAGGTGCGAATGTGTGGAACATATGGAGGGTACAAGCTCTTTTAAAAAGTTACAACCAACAGCATTGTATAGGCATTGGATGTTACTATACGCTTCGACCGAAACTTTTGGCTCATACGTATACCTATAGAAGTACCTTAAATTAAGCAATGTCTTGAGCAAACTAGCGCCGGCGATCTGGCAGCCGCTGCAAGCGTTCGGCGCATTCATCGGTAGAAAATGTATCTAGAGACCCGGCAGATTTTTTTATATTTACTTTTTAAGATTCCTATATATATATATATATATATACACAGGGTGAGGCACATAAAGTGTTACAGAGCAATAGCACTCAAACTATTGATCATATCCAAAAATGTTTCAGACAAAAGTTTCAGTGTTCGAGAAGGCCGTCGTACTGGACCCCCCTATTCTTTTATCGGTGGAGGCGCTGAAGCTACTTCAAGGTCAACTTCACTATTTAAATGGAATGATACATTTTTTCAACCATCTTTTGGAGCACCTCAAGCCGCATAAAAAGCATCGGGGGTCAAAGTCGTCCAAGGTCATTCAAGGTCACCTATCAAAATGAAATACAAATTTAAATATCTCGGATCACTACCAAATATTTGGTAGTGATCCGACATATTTAGATTTGTGTCATCGATACTGACCTTGAATGACCTTGAACGACTTTGACCCCCTGATATTTTTATGCGGCTTGAGGTGCTCGACAAGATGGTTGAAAAAAAGTACCATTCCATTTAAAAACGTGGAGTTGACCTTGACGCAGCTTCAGGGCCTCCACCGATAAAAAAATAGGGTGGTCCGGTATGACGGCCTTCTCGAACACTGAAACTTTTGTCCAAAATATTTTTGAACATGATCAATAGTATGAGTGCTATTGCTCTGTAACACTTGACGTGCCTCACCCGGTATATATACACATATATACAGGGTGTCCCTCTTATCTCTGCCACCCGAAATAACTCGGTAATTATCGACGTAACAAAAAAATGTTCCAAACAAAAGTTCTACGGTGTGAAGGGGGCCATCAAAAGCGACCAATTTTTTTTTTCATTTCGGTGGAGGCGCTGACGCACCATTCGTTTCGACACACCTGACGTTCCATTTTAAAAAGTGGAGGTGACCTTCACTGTGCGTCAGCGCCTCCACCGAAATAAATAAAATTGGTCGCATTTGATGGCCCCCGTAACACCGTACAACCTTTGTATGGAACATTTTTTTGTCACGTCGATAATTACCGAGTTATTTCGCGTGGCAGAGATAAGAGGGACATCCTGTGTGTGTGTGTGTGCGTGCGTGCGTGCGTGCGTGCGTGCGTGCGTGCGTGTGCGTGTGTGTGTATGTGTGTGTGTGTGTGTGTGTGTGTTTTTTTTTTAAGAGGTTTAGCGGGAAAATGCCTCCGCACCGTAGCAAATAATTGCCGTGTGTCGGGCTTGCACCGACTAAAAACCCCCATTCCTCTGTGGCCTTACAAATTCTCCCGCGGGACGACCGCTAGGTATTACATCGCGGGAGAGGCCTTAGCCGTAGCTCTTCCTGCAGTGTTGTCAGACGACCTTACATCCCCCGTTCCACTCTAGATGTTATGAGTGGTTTAGAGGTTCGTGTCGCTGATTTAATCTATGACTGCCTGGTCTTCCGGCACCGTCTTCTTCCTCGCACGTTCTGCACGTCGCAACTCCTTCATCACTGCGGCAGCATAAGCCGATACCGCTGTCCATGCGTCTGCTGACTTCAGCATCAACTCAACCAGGTTGTCCGGGGTGATGCGTGTCTCCAGCTGATCCTCGACTATCGCGCGGGAGGCACTAAAACGTGGGCATTGGAACAATGCATGTTCAGCGTTCTCGACTGCTACACATGCTGGGCAGTCCGGGGAATCTTCATAATTAAACTTATAGAGATAAGCCCGAAAACAGCCGTGTCCTGAGATCACTTGAGTGAGATAATAGTTGAGCTCCCCGTGTAGACGGTTCACCCATATCTCCACCTTCGGGATTAGTCGATGTGTCCACCTTCCCTTGGGAGAAGCATCCCACATCGTCTGCCACTGGTTGAGACTGGTTGCTCTCGCTTCTGTTCTTGCATAACTGGGGTTTCTAGCTCCCTTCTGCTGGTACATCGATCTACGCTCCTCGGCAAGCACCTCAATGGGCAGCATTCCCGCGATAACGTTGATAACATCCTCGGAGACAGTGCGAAACGCACAGGCTACCCTCAAGGCGCTGACGCGATACGTTGCTGCAGCCTTCCTGCGGTACTCCTGGATTTTCAGTGCATCAGCCCATATGGGTATGCCATAGGTGAGCACTGAGGTCGTCACTGATGACAGCAGTTTCCCCCTCTTCTGTCTGGGGCCACCAACATTAGGCATGAGTCGCGCCAGTGTGGTAGCAACCCCAGCGGCCTTTCTGCTGATCTGCTCGGTTTGCTCTTTGAAGTTCAGCCTCGCGTCGAGAATCACACCCAGGTACCGAATGAACGGTTGGGATGTGATTTCGGAGTTTCCAACCCTGAGCGTCACCGTTTCCATCACCTTCCTGCTGGATACGAGGAGTACTTCTGTTTTGTGGGCTGCAAGATGCAGTCCAACAGAAGACATCCATTCCTTTATCTTGGCGAAAGCTTCGCCGAAGAGTGCGGTGATTTGCTCCAGGAATTTGGCGATGACAATCAGCGCCGCGTCATCTGCGAACGCTACGATGGGCACTCCTTTCGGCAATTTTAATAGCAGCAGATCATTGTACATGATGATCCACAGAAGCGGTCCAAGTACAGAGCCCTGAGGAACTCCTCCAGTCACCCTATACGTCTTTGGTCCATCCTCTGTGTCGTACATGAGCCACCTATTACATAGGAAACTCGCCACTATTCTCCGTAGGTACCATGGTACACCTAATGTTTTTAGGGCATCCATGATACACTTCCATATCGCCGAGTTGAAAGCGTTTTTGACGTCGAGAGCGACAACTGCGCAGTACTTCTTGGACCCTCTTGCCCATCGTTTCCCCGCAGTCGACTCCTGCGCC
>OX101785.1:29223986-29228986 GCA_944452715.1 Ophion slaviceki | reverse complement strand
GAAAAAAAACGGCCGTTTTTTGGCTATAAAACGGCCATTTTTTCGAAAAAAAATCGAACGATTAAAGACTACATTTTTATGTATTAAATAAGTCTGCAAAATTTCAAGAAGATCGGTTCATTAGTGTTCGAGTAATCTTGGTCACCGTCTTCAGAAATGCCATTTTGAGAAAAACGCGTTTAAAGTTTCAATTTCAGTTTACACGAAGAAAATATTTTTTTTTGTAAACTTACATAGAGTCATCTATTCCGGGCATCAAAAAAAAACTGCACTTCAAATTGCACTTCAAAAAAATGCAATAAAAAAATCGATTTTTTCAAAATCGCAAGTGGGGGTAACCCCTTAAAGTAAGAAATAATTATTCTTCATTTATCAAACTGTAGGTATATTTTAATTGTGTATTTAAGGCGGGATATACATTTAGACAGGAAAAAATCATCAATATTGAGGGATTTTTTAAGCTAAGAAATAATTATTCTACAATTATCGAACTTTAGGTATACTTTAATAGTATATTTAAGTATACAAAACAAGTTTTTTAATTAATTCATCATCAAAATGGCGGAGCTGTGGCAGTGTTACAGCAAGGTCGCCGCGGGAGTTGCGAATCGGCGTGCAGTCTAGCTTCCCGGAGACTTTGATTTCCAAAAAAGTTCAAACACTTTTTCAGTTAGAATATGTATAGTTTCTATGTAGTGGTAACTAAAATAAAGAAAATGCAAATTTAGGAAAATGGCACGCATTTACAAAAAAAACAACATTTCACACAACATTTCTGTACAATGTGGATTAAAAAAGGAGTTTTTTCCCCAATTTTTCAAAAACAATTCCCTTCAAGTAGAAGGTACCAATGTTATCAATATTTCTACCAAGTTTCAACTCAATCGGCTTAAAAGTTTTTGAGTAATCCTGCACGCCAATTTCGATAATGCAGTTTTGAGAAAAACGCGTTTTAAGTTCACGCCCGCGCCGAATCCGAGCGGTGAGGCACAGCGTTGACTGACTAAATGTATATCCCGCCCTAAGTAGACAAAACATTTTTTTTAATATTTCATTTTTATTTGTATAAAATGATGAATTGTCGGTTCGTGCGGCCGCTAGGACCTACGAAATACCTAAGAAGACCTTAAAAAATAGATATAAGAACAATGACAAAAAGTGTTCCGGAGAACATCATTATGAAACTCGTCTCATCGAAAACTGGTTTCAGTGTATAGTATGCCAACGTTGGGTACACAAAAATTATACTGATTTCGATTATATGTGTTCTAAATGTGGGAAAAAAATTAAGAACAAAAACACAAAACCAAAGAGAAAACCGAGAGCATAGTGGTGGGTAACGGGCCATCTCACCTCTACTCCTATGACCATCACACCCGGATCCTCCGGGAGAAATAGCCAATCGTGATTTTAAAAAAATAGTAATATTAAGGTTGATCTGGTAGGATTTTGTTTTAATTTCGTAAATTATCTTAAAGTTAAATGTTTAAAGTTTAAATGCAAATGAAGATGAGTTAAAAACCGTCTATACCAACTACCCCGGACTTGCCCTATATCCCGCCTCAAGGCGTCTGGCCACCCTGATTTTTTTCTTTATTTTTTCATAATATACCTTAAATGTTACGAACATTTTAAGCCATAATTGGTATTCAAAATTGATTTTACGAAAACGAAATGCGCGGCTTGGATACTCATCCCGGTCATGTGTGTTAGAGAGTAGGCAGACTCATGAGATTATGAATTAATTGTGAAAGCAGGAGAAGCGTCACTAATTCACATCGGTATCGCCCGTCCACAACCCTAGAACTTCGTTTGCGATGTAGTTGTGAGGAAAGCTAAAGATGATCACATTTTTTTGCAACTTTCTACTCGGAACTAGACTTCCGATGATTTTTTTTATCGTGGGTATAAAAGAATTTTAAAAGCAGTTTTTTGCATATTTTCTTCACGTTCTCCCATGTGACAGCTATTTTTCTTTGCTTTTTTAGAGTCTTATTAACATTTTTAGAGTCCCTCAGAGTTTTATTAAACAAAAATAACGTGTTGCATCGACTTTACACCGTTCGGAAAACCCATGTGTAAAAAAAAAATTCGTTGACGGCTGCCATGATTCCGGAGGTTTCGCTCATCTGAAGTCAAGAAATCGAACGACATTTCAATTTGTAGACCTGAGGCTATCGTCAGAACTAGAGTAATGTAAAAATATCGAAAATTGCATTTTTGACACGGAGTTAAAAGTTAAGTTCCAACTTTCGCCATTTTTTTCGACTTTTTCAACTTAAAAAAAACTATGCCCGATATGAGAAATATTCTAGTTCGGGTGAGAACTATAGATGTGCTGACTATACCATAAAAATTTGAGCGAAATCCGTTCAATAGTTTTTTGAGATATCATGGAAGCCAATTTGAAAAATAGTTTTCAGAAAAACGCGTTCAAAAGTTCAAGTACGATTTACACAAAGAAAATTTAGCTCACCATTAGCCTGCAATGCCGTTTTCATATAATACGTACACCATTTTTGCAATTTGTGCAATTTTTTTCTCGATTTTTGGGACCTGTCACCTGTGATTGGATTGTACCAATTTTTGTACGAATAAGGCTCGTTCAGTTATTTATATCAAAGAAGGATAAATCCCTTCTTAAAAATCTGCGGCTAGGCATTCTAGGCGCGTCGAACATTTTTACTTAAAATCACTGTTCCTTGAAAAATAATTAACCCTAAGATCCAAGGTGATGTTCGAGCGTAGATGAAGGTTAATCTAGAAAGGGCACCGTCAATATATTCCCGAAAATCACGTAATTTCACTATCAGAATTTCAACTGTACTGCTGCTGTATACATGTATTGATATAACTATCATATAGATTTATTTCTGCGTTAATTATGTATTTATGCATGAGTGGGCATACGCTTCGGCGGCTGGATAGCTTGACAATCGTTGGGACACGCTCACGTACGTTGGACACTCATCCTCCGGCACTGTTTCCAACCGTCCGCCGTTCGTTTATTAATCGAAATTTTAGTCAGAAGTCAAATGTAATGAGTGTCGCGAAAGGTGACGGAGTCACGTTCAACGTTCGTTATCTGTTTTTTGGCGCCCACGAGCTTTCGGTTGCGTTGGTTGGTCATTAAAAAGTGTGACATTTTCTGCCTATTAACTCTCGTTTCGAGGGGGAAAAAGACAACGCGTGAACATATAAATGTGACTAATAAAATGAACTCGATTGTTTCAAGGCTGTATTCTAGTATGAACACCCATTTTCAAGGTGATTGTTTGGGAATTAAATTTAAAGAAATTATTAAATCTACAGTGTTAATATTTCACTGTTATATTTATACATGTTTGAAGCAACATCTTATTTTTTTTCAAAGCATATTATTCGAAGTTGAATATTCAATGTTGCGCTGGTCATGTCGCGACACATTTTTTTCGTCTTGCATTGTCATTGTTGCCGTCCTTGTCATCTGGAACAAACGATTTTTTTAGGAAAAAAATTTCCTAAAGATTTACGAAATGGCGGCATTTGAAAAATAGTACTCTGATTTTTACAATAAAATTTTCACTTTTCACGGGCCCAGAAAAATAGTAATTATAAAGGGATAAAAAAGATGGAGGGCCGAACGATAACCACGTTGGTAATGAATAGAATTTTTCAAAAATCTATTGTTTCAAATGACAAAAACGGCGACAATCACAACGCCCGACGATAAAAAAATTCACGAGATGACCTGTGCATCATCAAACATCATCTACAATTACGAATAAAATACTTTGAAAAATGTTTAGATGTTACTTCCAACTTGTTTAAATATAACTTTAAAATACCGTAGATTTAACAGATTTTCTACATTTAATTCCCAAAAAATTACATTGAAAATGTGTGTTCACACTAGAATACGACCTTAATTTATCTGTGCTTATCTGGACTTAGCGTTAAGGCAGTTTTCCCATGTGGCGTCCAAAAAATCGAAAAAATTGTTTTGCACAAATTGCAAAAAATGTGTGCGTGTTACATGGACCCGGCATAGCAGACTAATAGTGAGTCAACATTTTCTTTGTGTAAATCGTACTTGAACGTTTAAACGTCTTTTTCTCAAAACTGCATTTTGCAAATTGGCTTCCATGATATCTCAAAAACTATTGAACGGATTTTGCTCAAATTTTTATAGTATAGTCAGCACATCTATAGTTCTCATCCGAATTAGAATATTTCTGATATATGCCATAGTTTTTTAAGGGGTTATATGCAGTTGAAATTTATGAAAAATCGATTTAAAAAAAATCGTAATGTACGTATATTTAAGTACACATACACAGAAAATTTCGTGTCAATCCGGCGAATATTCTCGAAGTTACACGCACATGTGTAATGACGTGTCAGAGCGTTCGAAAGTGCTTTTAAAACTTTAAATCCGTTTTTCTCAAAACTGTGTTTTTAAAGTCGGTGAGCAAGATTTCTCGGAAACCGCTGAACCGATCAGTCTCAAATTTTGACACAATCTTTTCAAGTATATTTTTTAGTAATTGATCGAAAGTTTTTTCTCACCGATAAATGTTTTCCATTTTATAAACAGTTTAAGGCCTAAATTTTTGTTAAAAATCGATTTTTTTTTGAGAAGCCACCAGTCTGTCCAAAATAATCATTTTGCTTATTCCTTCGATCAATTACAAGATAATTCATTATATTAACCAAATATTTTTGGTTTTTTCATTTTCGATGATCCAGTCCAGAGATATCGTGCTCACCGCAAGACGCCTTTTTTAGAGGTGCTTCCGGAGATCAGCTATAGCAGCTTTCAAAATAATTATTTGTACAAATAAAAAATGTTTAAATACAGTCAAAAGTTACCATAATATGTGTACAACTTTTTACGTGAATAGATTTAAAGGTCTCCTCAAGAAAAATTCTTGAAAAATCGATCTTTTTGGACCTCCTGACTGTATGTAACTCCTTAATCTGAATAAGTCGAAAGAAATGACGCAATTTGAAACTTAACT
>OX101785.1:28451486-28523986 GCA_944452715.1 Ophion slaviceki | reverse complement strand
TTGCCCGAGCACTGTTAAATCAAGCGGTTCTGTCACGTCGTTTACTCACAACCACAGCGTTCACACGGAATAATATAGCGTTAGTTAACTTAGCTCGGCATTCGGACGAAGTTTATGCCCTTTGCGTTTCGTTTATCGCAATAAATTATGTCTCCTAACATAATACGAATTCGGCGCGATTTATAAGGTAAACCAGGGAATTGTTTTGAAATTTTGAGGACAACATTTGAGTGATAGTTTTTTATATTGAAAAAGTATTCAAAGTTATGGTCGTATTTCATAAACACATGTACTCTATTCTAGTTAAGCTTATGAATATTAGAATTAGATAGTGTTAATACGACAAATAAATAGTAGCCGTGAATCTTGTCATTCTAAAAATGTGACACGACAGGGGACTGTGTTTTAGGATGTTTGAAATACATTTAAATGAACATTAAGGTATTACGTCATTATATTCGTTATGGCGCATCAAGAATTGGTAACGAATTCTTGTTTTAGATAGATACAACCCAGTAATAATAACTTTAAATACATAAAATTTGCCTGGGACATCAATTTTCCAATCAGTAGAGAAACATTCATATATATTCAAAAATAAAAAATGTTGATGTTCTGTTTCAAGTTTTCAAGATTCACATACATACATATTTACACGCGCAGATGCACACCTATGTGTGGATGTGTATATACATTTTTCACGTTATTTAATACTTCGAATCGAAAATTGCATTTCATTTCACTTAATTTTTATCATTTCTTAGCTCCAACATTTTAAAACAAAATGAAATTTGATTCTCTGAGAAATATGATTCAAACAGAAAAATATAAAAGGAAAATCTAGAAAAATGAAGAAATATTAAACAATAAGGGTGTATTTCGGACCACCAAAACATTTTTAACGTTTTGTAAAAAACGTAAGAAACGTAATGAAAAAATAAGAATAAATAAAAATTTCGTTGCAATCCAACGATGCAAACTTCAGACCGATTAAAAATTTCCTTGCCGCATTGGGTTATCAAATGTATTAATTTGATCGTATTCGGGACGGTTTAATTTCCTTCACTTAGTGTAAGATTGCAAGAAGGTGGTGACCACGGTGTTTTTTAAATGAATTTAATTTCGAGATCCATCCCACTAGTGTACACCTATTACGGGTATCTTTACCCGTAATAGGTGTACGTAAAACGATTCCTGTGGTACGGTGCGAATGTTTGCTTCTTGCCAAAAGAAAAAACCGCACGTAGGAATGGGTTTGTTTCCTTAAGAAATTTAAAAACGTTGTATTGAGGAGACAAGGCGAAGTGACTGGGCAGGGCAGAAAAATGGAAAATGGACCAGCATATATATTTTGTATAGCAAGGCTCGTAATTTACTGACAATAAGTACCGTAAGGGAAGATTCTGGGGGCGTCGGGGGTGCAACAGATAAATGCAGTGCCTGAGACAGTTTTTTTTTGCAAAAAGCGTTGAGGGAATGTGACGCTTGGATATAAAAGCGAAAAAAAGTTGCCAGGAAAGACAGAAAACGCATACTGATACTCATCTGTATTCTTCTCTGCTATATTGAATTGATTACGAGCTTCTTCTTTTCATATTCTCCGTCTCACCGTCTTCGGAGTCATACAAGAAAAGGTTTTCGAATAAAAATTCTTCAAAGTCGATTCTACTTAGCTAATGACGAAAAGGACGACTCTAATGTCAATTCGATTCATTTCCACGATTAGGATGGAAAGTATCATAAAAGAAAGAAAGATTTAAGTGGTATACGTTGAAGGCTAATTTCTCAAGGGGAGAAATATCTTAGGCGAGAAAAACATTTACTGAGTTTCATTATTTTTTTTTAAAGGAAAGATTTCTTCACCATTTGTTATATGGTATTTTTTTATTAATCTTTAAAAATGGCAGAAGTATGGCACGGTCTTTTAAATTACATTTTCAAAAATGGCGTGACGTATAGCTAAAAAACTAATCGAATTTTGCTGCAATTTGGTCTAAATCTTTCTAGTCGTATTGTCTAAAACATGACCCTACGTATTTTTGAAAAAAAAAAAACGTTAACTTTTATTGCAATGTGCAGTCATTTTTTTCCGAAAAATTCCATCTTTTTGTTTCAAGGCGTACCGGTTCATCGATTTTCAACATTTCTTATTTTTTCTTGGTTCATATTCTGTGTATGGGTTTTAATGAAAGAAAAATCTTCGTTAGTTTTTTCAGATGAATCCCGCCCACGTCCCGTCCGATTGTCACACCGTCTGACAACATCCGCCGCAACCCGTCTAGAAAATACCGTACCATAGCTACGAAATTTTTAACGATTAATAAAAAATCATCTATCAGCAAAAATTAGTAATAAAACATACGCTAAGTCTAAGAAATGGTGTACAAATCTTCCCTCTAAAAGAAAATCACAAAAATCAGCAATTTTTCCCTCGCCTAAACGTATGTCCCCCGTTAAATTCTGTTAGCCGCAGTGACTGAGTTTCGCATTTGGGCCGAAAAATGGCTGTTCTTAAAAACTAAATTGCACAAGGATTTTTCACCTTCCAACTTATTTTATTCTGAACTCGTTATTGACAATGTTCTTAAAATGTTATCAAAACTATGTTTCTATCAAAATATCGATCCATTAAAATGTCAAAACTAAATATTATCAAAATGATTTTGTTTTTTTCATTTATTTTTTTCTGAACTGAATATGGACAATGTGCTCGAAATATCCGAATTGCAAAAATGTTTTTTGCAATCTCTTTTCTCTTTCCTTGGATCAGTTGCTTATGGCAATGTATATGTGCTGCTTCGTTAAGGCGGTCATTCCATCTAAAAATCGAAAAAAAATGTTTGCACAAATTGCCAAAAACGTATGCGTGTTATATGAATCCGGCATAGCAGACTAATGGCGAATCAACATTTTCTTTGTGTAAATCGTACTTGAACTTTTAAACGCGTTCTTCTCAAAACTGTATTTGTCAAATTGTCTTTTATGGTATCTAAAAAAACGATTGAATGGATTCTCTTCAAATTTTTATGGTATAGTCAGCACATCTATAGTTCTCACTCGAACTAGATTATGTCTGATATCTGCCATCGTTTTTTAAGCTGAAAAAGTCGAAAAAATGACGAAATTTGGAACTCGACTTTTAAAACCGTGCCAAAAATTTATTTTTCGATATTTTTACCTTACTGTAGTTCCGGCGATAGCCTCAGGTCTACAAATTACAATGCGGTTTGATTTTTTTATTTCAGATGAGCAAAATCTCCCGAATCATGGCAGTCGTCTGCCAGGTTTTTTTTACGCATTAGTGTCTTCTAAACGGTGTAAAGTCGATTAAACTCGTTATTTCCGTTTGATAAAATTGTGAAGGACTCTAAAAATCTTGATAAATGTATGTTAAAAATTGTAATATAGTGTGTTTTAATGGTTAATAAAAAAATCCAAAAAAAGCGAAAAAAAGTAGCTATCACATGGGATGACCCCCTTAAGGCAAATAACGTCAGAGTGCCAAGTTGTGGTAATTGCAGTCTGGACTGAGGATTATAGGGACATATGGAAACTCAGCCAAACCCAAACAAAATAAACAAACTTGACCAGTGATACGAGCTTGACGAGAGCCGTGGACGTGGAGTACCGAGCTCTCGATCATAACCATGATAGCAAATAAAATTGAGATAATAACAACAGCCAAATGCCTCCGGGCTCAGTCCATCTGTAGATTATTCGGGTCTTCCCCAGTAATACCACAGCGATATTTAACGCAAACCGTATCAGACGCTACATCGTAGTCGTCGCTGTTGATACTTGTGGGCCAAATATAATGAAGGCGGACCCTGCAGGCAGACCGTCCAGGTAATGAGGCATTATCGTTGCCCAAACGGGAATTAAATTGGACATTCAATATGCAAGACATTTTAGCTCTAAACTAGAGAATCTTGTTTTTTGCTTCCTCGGGGAGGAAGTTTTGTTTTCATAATTATTCATTATTAGTGATTTCAGTGGAAACGTGTTCAGAATATTCCAAAATGTTGTAAAGTTATATTTCGCGAAACCGTCAGGATCTATTTATAAATCGGGGCCAATTTTTTTACGCTAAACGACGGTTCGAGCTGACTCTGGCGAGAATAAGTTATTTGTGGTTCAGATTCAATTAATCTTCATTTTTTCGCTGCAACTTCAAAAAATTTTAAACTATGGGGACCCTTTTTTTATGTAAAGAGTATGTTTGATCGATGGTTGGAATTGAATCTGCAAGAATCGGTGAAACGGTTCAGACCTCACGAAGTATAAAATGTCACGTGTTTAAAAGTAACTTAATAAACGTTTTCTCTTCCACAAATTTGGTGGCTTCGCGCTGAAGTCCGTGTAAACATAACGAAGTATTATCGATGGCTGGTCAGTACTGAATTCGCTCGACAGTGGAATCATGGAGGGCTCCGCATTTAAAGTGATTTGGAATATGTGAAAAATGTAGCAAACTCGTTTTCCCATTTCGAGATATCAGGCGAATTTTTCATGATATTAATGTACCGTTCAGGAACGGTTGATAAAAGGAAAAAAATGGTGCGAAGTGAAACCTTGTACATTGCTTTTTGTTTCCGTATTATGGTTGCAAAACATCCTTTGTAACGCCGCTATCGAAAAGCCGGCTCGCTGCTAGAAAAAAATTACAAGCTAAATAAATAGCGAGGTAGTAATGGGTAAGCTTATAAATTTACGCTTTTGTTTCCTCTCTCTCCCTCTTTTACTCTGTATCTGCCTGGTTTCCGCTGTTCTTTTTTCTAACGCTCTCTTTGTAGGCGGACAACATTTCCGAATCTACCGTATTTGAGCTGGGATTTGGATTTTTCGTGATAAATTGCATCTGGCATTTTAATGTTACAAAGATTTTCATTTTGTAGCTCATTTTTCCAAATATAAATCTGTCCTTATTAATTGAAAAAGTGTTATTAATGTAACAGAAAAATCAAGACTTTTTTAAAACCCGTTTCCGGATATTTAGGTATTTTATTGATATTTTTTATAAGGTTAAAGTTTGCATCGTTGGAAAGTAATTAAAATTAATATTTCTGAACTCCTTTATTTTCTTTTGGCAGATTTTGCCTACAAAAATCCTTTAACCATTTTTCAAGTTATTTATTTAGCGATCTACAATATCAATTTATAAAAAACATCTTTATAATAATACAAACATAGGAAATAAAATCTAAAAAAGAAGTTTCGTTGCGTTCAAACGATGCAAACTTCAACACCATATTTTCTCTACATTTGACGTATTTCACATTTGGGTCTTTTAATTAATATCAATTTCATTTCTAGATACTCGTATCGCAACGACAATAAGACATAAAGAAATAATTACATTCGAAGCATATGTGTAATTTTCAAAAAACGTTCCAGCGGGTGCCAATGACGAAGAAATTATTTATCCAAGTCAAAAACACGCTTTATTAAAGCAGGTAGTGTCTCGCGTACATGATTCGTCAGCTTCGAATAAATCTTTAGTAGTCGGAAAAAACGAGCATCCTGTGTGCAACATTCCGAACGAGAACATATTGTTGTGAAGTAACCGTATTATGAATAACGACAAAACCAAAGCTTGGTAATAAAAAAAATTAAGTCTAGTAGTCCGCATTTCAAGTCATCATTTCGAATCAGTCACTCGCGGCAGAAAGATCAGAGCTTTTGTACACAAACACGAAAAGTAAAAATATTTGTTGACGAAACGAATAAGATTATTAGACTTGGCCAAAAAATGGTTACAGTTAAACGTACATTTTTCATTTCAAGGCGTATTCTTTTTTGACAAAACGATTTTTTTATTCAAAATGAAATATATAATAGCCTTGCAGTAAATAAAAAAGTCTATTGAATTGAAATAAAATTTGTTAAGGATAGAACATATAGTGTTTTTCATAGTCAACCGTAATCAATTGAAGTATGAAATTGAAATAAATATATTTGATTTGATATTAATCAAGCGTTTTACAGGCCGAGACAGGAAAGAAATTTTATTTGATCCAAAAGCACCGCTGGTGTACGGGCGCAATTAAAAAATGGAAAATTAATCTTTATTACCCGGTGGGGCAATGACAGGCGAGACTTTTGCGAAGCCTACTCAGTAAACCCGCTGATACAGTCCATGTCGCAAGTGCGAAATTCTGTGGTTGAACCGTTGCCGAATCGTGATTTATTTATCAACATGGGAATTATCTAGTCATGAAGACGTTAACTGGGTGGCTCTTGTTGAGCCTCGCTCATCATTAGTGTGACGAGGAAAACGAAGAGCGATGGGGGAATGCATCAGATCTAATCAATTTTGTCTTATTCACGGTTCGAATGCATTACATCTTCCAACGGAATTTCGTAATGACTTATCTCCGATTCGATAAGAACTACGTCAGCGCGAGGTCAATCAATAATCGGACTCAGTGCAATGAGGGCATACTACGTATAATGTCATGAAAGAACTTATCGCATTTTTCAATTTCAATGAAATTTGAAAAAAAAAAGGAAAAAGAGGAACGTCGTTTGGATCTATTAAACATTAATTAATACGTATTACTAGCCAATACATCGGCCAAAGTCTGGATATAGTTCGCCGGTCGTAGTTCAGGTTAGCCGAGAGCCGTAAACTTATTTGCAGATATTTTTATTACCATAATGGTGAAGACGGATTGCACGATTAGTCACTTAGGGAAATGCTCTATCGAAAAGCCCGGCTTACATTCTGCCGATAATTCCTCGTTTTCCTTTTCTCTCGCGATCTGTCTTTCTTTGTCTCTCGGTGAATTTACAAGGTGGTTTCTTGGGCATTGAGCGGTCTTCTCACTTAAGACGCTAAGAAAGGCTATTTTCGTGATTTTTTTTTATAGGTTTATATTATAAATATTGATATAAAAGTTGTTGTACTTAATAAATACGCTTTCGAAATACATTTTGAAAAAATATTTATTTATTTAAGTCACTATTTATAGACGAAAATGGTAGTTAAAAAATGTCCTAAAAATTGTAGGTCTGCGCTGTTGATGAAATCTCGGAGATGGATGATCCGAAAAAAAAAACTGAACGGTTTTAGATTCAGTATGTTGATGGCTATAGCGCATATTATACGATTTTTGATATATGCAAAAATAACAAATAGCAACCATTCTTCGAAAAAAAACAACAACAAAAACATTTTTTTCACCGTTTTTGGCATAAAGAGTAGTAAATATAAAAATTTAAAAAAATATTTGATATGCGCTATACCTATAGTTGTAAAGAATATGTGGCTAAAATTTCATGAGGATTGGTTCAGTAGTTTCAAAGATTTTATCAACAAGCCGTATTTTGCAAGTATATTTATTAAGTGTAACAACTTTTATATCAATATTTATAACATAAACCTATCAAAAAATTCATGAAAATAGCCTTTTTTAGCGTCTAAAGTGAGAAGACCCCTTACATTTACAGAAATGGTTCAATCTATAGTGTGAGTATTTCACAGTTATATTTATACATGTTCTAGCATTAAAAATGCTAAAACATGTATAACTATTTTGTATAGGTAAAATAAAATTATAATACTTATGATAATTACTTCATAAGATAAAGTAAAATAAATATGTCTAGATAAAACTATTTTAGCAACGAAAGTAACGCTACCCCCACTCTACTGCCACTGTGTTGCAGTAGAGTGCGACATGCTGAATGCCTGTGATTGGTTGAAAAAGGCCTCTCCACACCCAATTGTAATCTTTTCATTAATTTAAAATTTGTATTCCAACTTATGTTACAAATGTATTACAAAAATTATATAACAATTATTATACAAACAAACTCAAATAAATAAACCCAAACAAAGCCAAAACAAATCCAAAACAAATAAAAAAAACCCAAAGAATCCCAAACAAACCTAATTATATACATCAATGTATCAATATTCTTTGAAAAATAATAAGAACCAACTCACATTATTGACATGTACCTGTTTTTAATTACCCGAAAAGTCTGATTACATTTTTGATGCCATGAAATAGTTGCACTTTGTGGAATGTCTGTACATTTTTAAGTATACAGAACAATTTTAAAAATTCATTAATCATGAAAATGGCGGATCTGTAGCAGAGTGTTACAGCAAGGTTGCCGCGAGATTTGTGCATCGGCGTGCAGTGTAGCTTCTAGTACACTTTGATTTGCAAAAAAAGTCAATCATTCGTTCAATCAGAACAAGTATAGTTTCCATTTGACAGCAATTAAAATGAAGAAAATGCAAATTTTCGAGAATGGCACGCATTTACAAAAAAATCAACATTTCACGAACCATCCCGACTAGAAATGTTGCTAGTGGGCAGACTAGGGCTGCATCCGGCATATCATATTCCATACCACGGCACGGTACAGGTCGGCGGATCAGCCCTTTACCGGGCGTAAAGCGCTTTTTTGCATCCAACCATGACGCGGATACCGGTAACGTAACTGATCAATATACCTTTTCAGGCCCTGATCCGGTTGCCGTATCTATGCTTGAAATGAAAAAAAAATGATTGAACCTAAGTCTTTTATTCTAGAGTTGAGCGCGCTACCGATTTAGCCATTCCAACAACTGTGTAATTTTTTTTTATTTGCATATTTTCATCATTCTAATTTTATTCTAAAGAATGTCGATAATTCTCAAGAATGTCAATAATTTTATTCGTGATGTTGAAGTTTACATCGTTACAGTGCAATTTTTTTGCCTATTTAGGCTGTTGAAATAATTCACACGTTTTTACATGTTCTCATTTGAGTGGTACGACTGGAATTTACAAAAAAAGGCTTCTGATGATGATTTTAAAAAACGATGAATTGTGCCAATAAAATTTAATTTAATTGATTTGATTTAATACCTTTTGGTGATGATAAAAATGAACTAATGAAAAGTGTAGAAAAAAGCCTTACTTTCCCACGAAGCAAACTTGAAATTTGCTTTCAATCGTTCTTTGTATCTTGATTTGATGATGACGGCTCCGCATGGACGCCATATTACTTTTATTAGAATCTTGCCGAAATTATGCACGCAGCAACTCAGTTGTTTACTTCGATGGCCCCGAATAAGGTTATCCGGTAGACATCCGGCGCAGATCAGACATACACTTTGAAGTGCATGGCGGATCTGCGCCTGATGTTTTCTGGATTGGCCAACCTCAAAGCACGGACGGGAGAAGGAAAATCGATCAGGCCTTGGACAGGTAACCTTAACGGAACCATGTAAGGAACGCGTTACAGGTCGCCTGATGTGGGCCTGATTAATGCTGCCTTCTCACATCGGTATCTGGGAACTACTGATCCGGCCGACATACGGCGCGGATCAGGTACGGATTTCGGCGCCCTAACAAGGCCCTCGCAAAATTGCCTGATTCAGGACTGATCAGTTTGTCTTTATTACACCCGTTCGCCCGTATTTCGGACCGTATCTTGAAACCTGCCTGATCAGAGATCGGGTTGCCGGGACAACATTTCCAGTTGGGATTTATGTAAAATTTGGATTAAGGGGTTACCCCCACTTGCGATTTTGAAAAAATCGATTTTTTTATTGCATTTTTTTGCAGTATAAGTATCCGGGCCCATATTTCTGTATGGGTCCGGAATAGATGACTCTATGTAAGTTTACAAAAAAAAATATTTTCTTCGTGTAAACTGAAATTGAAACTTTAAACGCGTTTTTCTCAAAATGGCATTTCTGAAGTCGGTGACCAAGATTACTCGAACACTAATGAACCGATCTTCTTGAAATTTTGCAGACTTATTTAATACATAATAATGTAGTCTTTAATCGTTCGATTTTTTTTTTTCGAAAAAATGGCCTTTTTATAGCCAAAAAACGGCCGTTTTTTTTCGTTAAAATCGAACCATTAACATTGATTGTCCGCCATTTTGTGAAAAATGAATATTTGTTAAAATCCTTCGATTAAAGACTAGTTTACAATTAGTATTAAAGAATTAGAATTAAAGACTAGTTTACAAAGACTAGTTTATACTTATATTTGACTAAATCCATGCGCATTTTTTTTTCAGATGATCCACTTCGCCGCAATGTTGGTCACCGCAAACCGTGTATATAAAAACATTATTTCATTGACGGCGATTTGCCACTAAACAATGTAATATTTTTCAATAAAAAAATTACTGAAAGTTCTTCAAGATGTGTTCTTTAAGATGGTATATTGATCGATTAAAAAAGTTCTGTAGTTTTCTTTAAAAAAATTCATGAAAAAGGCCTTTTTTGCGCTACAAGTGGGGGTAACGCCTTAAAAGAGTAGTTTTCTTTCGAACTTTCCAAAAACGATTCTCGCCAAGTAGATCGTAGCAATATTATCAATATTTCTACCAAATTTCAACTCAATTGGCTTAATAGTTTTTTAGTAATTTTGCACGCCGATTTCGAAAATGCAGTTTTGAGAAAAAATTTGAATTAAATTGCACGAGGTACTTGTGGTAACTAATTACTTAAGTAATCTGTTACAAAGTAACTAAATTATCAATTACAGTAGTAATTGTAATTGTTTGTTGTTAGTTTAGTTATTTTTTGCCTATCTCTGCCTGCCCCTCTACGCTCTCGTTTCTACCTGCGGCGCACGCTCTGAATCTGAGCGGTGAAGCACAGCGTTGACGGGCTGCAACGTTTGAAGTTTTTCGAATATCGCTTTGAAAGTGTGAACAAAATTCAACATAAATAGCTCTATCGTTTAAATAAAAATAAACGAAATCGATTTTTGATCGTTGTAAATGTATATCCCGCCTTAATCTTTTCAAAGCATTTTATTCGACATTGTACATATTTGATGTTGCGCAGGTCATGTCGCTCAAATTTTTTGTCATCGGGCGTTGTGATTGCGGTTGTCCTTGTCATCTGAATCAACCGATTTCCAAGAATTCTATTCTTTGCGAATGTGGTTATCGTTCGGCCCTCTAATAAAACATTTTAGGAAGAATTGACAAAACGACAGCGTTTGAAAAAAAGTACTTTGATTTTTACAATGAAATGTTCACTTCTCGCGGCCGGAAAAATAATAACTATAAAGTAACCAATAAGATGGAGGGCCGACCGATAACCACATTCGTAAAGAATAGATTGAAAACAAAATCGTTTATTTCAGATGACAAGGACGGCTGCAATCACAACGCCCGACGATAAAGAATTTCGCAACATGACCTGCGCAACATCAAATATCATGTACAATTTTGAATAAAATGTTTTGGAAAAATTTAAGATGATACCTCAAACATGTATAAATGTAACTGTGAAATACCAACACTGTAGATTCAACCGTTTCGCTAAATTTGAATCCCTAAAAGTTACCTTAAAAATGGGTTTTCACACTAGAATACGGCCTCAAAAGAAAAACTTCGGTCATCCTGCAACGGACTGGTGGTGTCCCGAAAAATGAATCAGGAATTCGATCGGAATAAGTCGCGCGCGAATTGGATTTCCACCGGGAAAACGAGAATGGCGTTGTCTTCGTTTACGCGTCGGCTTTACACCCGGGAAAGCCCGCGCTCAGCGAACAGCGCCGGCGTCCCAAACACTCTTCCTTCTCTCTCGATCTCTTCCCCGCTCGCCTCTGGCTCTTTTTCTCTCTCGCGCTTGCGGGCTTTTCGGTGAGCTTTCCACGTCCAGTCAACGTTGCGGTCCCGTACCGTGTGCCTCGTGCTCGCGATCTGTTCCGGATCCGCTACTATAATCGTGTCGAAACAAAAAAAAATCTCGTCTCCAACAAAGATTCCTCCATTTTTCGGCTTTTATTTTGCTTGCTTTTTGGCATTTTTTTTGTAATTATTTAACGACAGTTTTTAATCAGAATCGCGATGGACATTTGAATTTTCGGCTAATTTTTTACTCCGGAGGAAATTTTCAAGAACAGCTTCCTTTTCATCCAGATTTACAAAATATTATTTTTCCACCACGAAATAAAAATCATAAGTTTTTTTTTCGTTTTCGCGGGATTTTTATGCCCATGGTTCTTCAATCTAAATATTTAAACATATCGATTCTGAACATTGTAAAATTGGAATTCTTTGAATGATTGACGAAAGATTTTAATCAACAGAAATGCCGGAAGCATTGGGAAAGTGTTCGGGCCATGGTGATAAAATTGTACCAGAGTTAAGCCGATGGATTACCGACAAAGCCTTGTGACGGTGGATTATCGTGAACTTGAAAAAGAAAAAACCCTGGACGAACTTTTATAATGCGCTTTGATAACCAAAAAATGTAGTTACTTTCTGGTCTTTCTACTTTTTTGTTTGTTTTTTCTTAATTTCTACGTTATCGCTATTTATCCGCGGCAGCGTTTTACGCAGTTTTTTTCGTGCTGATACAAACATTTTATTTGCGATTTTCAACGATTGGACGGACCCTTCGCGTTTTTGGGAGTAAGAGAGTAACGAGCTCGGCAGGGCGGTGGATTTGGAGTTTCTCAACGCACTTGGCGCGTTCTCGCGCTTCGGGTGTTTACAAACATAACACCACGCGTTCTTGCCTCATCACGTGACTTTTCGACCGTTGGGGCATACGCACGTACGAATTTTCGAATCTTTCAGGTATGCGATAAATTTTAAATGATGAATTATGATCGTAGATACGCTGGTGTAGATTGTGGGGAGAATATTTTTGTTCGATTCGTATCGCCGAACCGTCGTTAGCGTTTGTTTACACATGAATTTTGGCCTCTAGATAAAATGACAAAAATCACGAAAATTTTGAATAAGTCATGTTTTTCACCGTAAATTATTTCAGATACTGCGCGTCAGATTGCACTATATTGCCCGAGACGTTAAAATACAATTTCGAAATTTTTACAAGCTTTTGTTTAACTTGCTTCGCTGGTCTGTCTGTCTTTCAGATTCAAATTTTGTAATCTATTTTTCGAGCACTGGCTGGCATCCGATTGAGCTGAAGTTTGGCATATCTATGTTACTTCGGTGACAATGCAATGATATTGTACGATGGAGCTGGTCTGATGATGGAGGTGGGAGGAGGGCAATGCAACTCCTTAATAGCGTATACTAGGACAGTCGAGTTTGTGCTCATTTGTTTTGTTATCATGAGCACTTTCCATTACACATGATAACGAGAGTCTGATCATGGTGGTGGGAGGTGGGTACTGAAATTTCCTAATGGCAAATGGTAGGATAATCGAGTTTGGGCTCATGAACTTTGTTGACTTGAGCACTATTTATAATTACACCATTATAAAGTTTCTCGCGAAACCTTTATAACCTAAGGCAAGGTTTTTGATTACGCCGATGTCTGAATGGCATGGGGGTCTGGCATGCCAAATAAACAAACAAATTCTAATACTAAAAACTATGAAATAAAATAAACGTAAAAACCTTTTAAAAAACAAGCTTTTATTTAAAAGGTACTGTACTAAAAATTAAAAAATAATGGTCAATAAAATTGACATTCAAAAAATAACTACAAAAAAGTGCCTAATAACTACAAAAAATAATGTTCAGTAAAATTGACATAAAAAAACTACAAAAAGTGCCTTTTTTGGTCACTCATCGAAGGTGCAAGTACTCAAAAGGTACATAGACGTAAATATTTTGAAAACATGAAATATACATTTTAAAAGCTCACGGCGTCGAACGTCATAAATACTAAAACTACTTTAAAATTTCTGAAAAAAGCCTCAAACTTTGAAAATTCATGTTTCATCTTTTTAAAATATCTACGTTCATGTACCTTTTACGTACTTGCATCTATGATGAGTGACCAAAGAAGGGACTTTTTTGTGATTATACCGTTTTGATTTTCAATTTTTCTCAACATTATTTTCTACTTTTTAGTACAGTACCTTTTAAATAAAAGCTTGTTTAAAAAAAGTTTTTTTTTACGTTTATGTTTTTACCTTCTTCTATACAACTTCAAAGTGCGTTGAATTATTCCTGCGGTTAATGTTTTACCCAGTGCACTCTCAGGAATAAAAGAACTCTTCCCCCATTGAAACGGGGGAAGAGTTCCTTCATTCCTCCGTCCGTGGTTACTTCAGCGCTTTATGGCATTTACTGGCAAGATTCGCGCATCCTGCCCATTTTTAACGTTCCTTCGGATTCGTCAATACTGCCGAACTGTTTTTTGGATTAAGGCTGAGTTTTCTCAAGTTTTCGAAACTATTCAAGAAACGAAGGGGGGGGGACATTTTTCGAGAAAACAACTTCCGCATTCAATTTATTATACTTCCACTTCAATGATACGGATATATACGGTGGCAGTGTTGAGAAAATAAAAAAATCGCGGATCTATCCAAGTTCAAATTAATCCGATATCTTTCGGGATCGATTTTCCGAATGTCTATTTCCTCTGTACAACAGGTGTGCCGATATATGTGTGTATATATATACCAGGTGTGTAAGTATGAAACCGGAATTTTTGTACAGAAAAAACACGTTTATTGTAATGATATGATACAAAGTAACTTATTCAAAGTATTGTCCGTCGCTATCTATACATTTTTCCCATCTTTCTGGCAATTTGTGGATTCCGCGCCAAAAGAACTGTTGCTCTTTTGAGGCAAACCAGTCATCGAGCCATTTTCGTACATCTTCGTAAGAAGTAAAGCGCTGCTCAGCAAGTGCGTGTCCCATCGATGCAAACAAGTAGTAATCGGATGGGGCAAGGTCCGGTGAGTAAGGCGCGTGCTGAAGAATCTCCCAACGAAACGACTCTATCGTTTCCTGGACCTGTTTTGCTTTGTGTGCTGGTGCATTGTCATGCAGCAAAATCACCTTGTGTTGTCTTTGTTGGTATTCTGGTCGTTTTTCACGCAAAACTCGATCCAAATCGGTCATTTGTTGTCGGTAGCGTTGAGTATTGACAGTTTCCCCAGGTTTCAGCAGCTCGTAGTAGATTACGCCCTTCTGATCCCACCAAACACACAGCATTGTCTTTCGTCTGTAGCGGTTTGGTCTTGCCGTCGATGTTGATGGTTCACCCGGAGTAACCCATGACTTTTTGCGCTTAGGGTTCTCGAAATATATCCACTTTTCATCGCCAGTCACAATTCGATGGAGAAATGACTTTCTTTTGAACCTGGCGAGCAGCATTTCGCATGATGTTTTGCGGTTTTCCTGCTGTCTTTCGTTGAGTTCATGTGGAACCCATTTCCCCACCTTTTGTATCTTTCCCATGGCTTTCAACCGAAGGGAGATGGCTTCTCGGGTCACCTTTAACTGATCCGCCAGTTGTTGTTGTGTTTGAGCATCGTCTTCGTCCAACAAGGCTTGCAGGTCAGCGTCTTCAAACTTTTTCGGTGGTCTTCCACGTTCTTCGTTCCTCACGTCAAAATCCCAACTTTTGAACGGTTTGAACCACTCGAAACACTGTGTTTTACCGAGAGCATGCTCACCAAACGCCTCCACAAGCATTCGATGCGATTCGGCTGCGGTTTTCTTCAGATGAAAACAGAAAAGTAGTGCTGTCCGCAAATCGTAATTTGTTGGCACAAAACTCGACATGTTTATCTCTAATAAACTAATGCTACTGAATGAAACTCGTGTTATTGTGAGTTGGAAATCTTTGTCGGATATCAATACAATAACAAGACACCGCTGACGTGATGTGTCGGTAACTGCATCGACATCTAGCGCCACCTATGGGCAAATTCCGGTTTCATACTTACACACCTGGTATATATATGTGTGTGTGTGTGTGTGTGTGTGTGTGTGTGTGTGTGTGTGTGTGTGTGTGTGTGTGTGTGTGTGTGTGTGTGTGTGTGTGTGTGTGTGTGTGTGTGTGTGTGTGTGTGTGTGCGTGCGTGCGTGCGTGCGTGCGTGCGTGCGTGCGTGCGTGCGTGCGTGCGTGCGTGCGTGCGTGCGTGCGTGCGTGCGTGCGTGCGTGCGTGCGTGTGTGTGTGTGTGTGAGTGTGTGAGTGTGTGTGTGTGTGTGTGTGTGTGTGTGTGTGTGTGTGTGTGTGTGTGTGTGTGTGTGTGTGTGTGTGTGTGTGTGTGTGTGTGTGTGTGTGTGATATTTATATGTGTCACTCATAATGGCGGAGACAACAGAAGGCAATGAAACAAACAAACGCAAGTGAACTTGCCTCAAACAATTTGAACACATCGAGTGAACTTCATCTGAAAGTCTTGATTGACAGATTAATATTTATTTTAACAATACTCGAACGACATAGGGGAAGTAGGGGCAAGATGATAACGCTAAGGTCATGTTCCAATAAAACAATACATATATGAGTCAGCCAACTTTAATTATTCGTTTAAACTAATCAACATTTATAAATCTTTTAATTTTCGAAGCGCAAAAATCGGTCTTACTGATTGTTACCATACAATATATTTTTTTAATGAAACTTTTATTTTCCCCATCTACCGTGTATGCGGGGCAAGATGAATCAGCACTGGAAGAATGATGGGACACGAATTATTGGCATCTTTCGCAGATAAAAGTGGTTTAATTCCTAATATCAGCAGTTTGATAAGCCAATCGTCCAAGTTCTGTACTGTGTGGTCCGAATAATCTTGCTTCCATTTCATTTTAATCATTTGTAAGTTCTTTTGCTTCCCTTGGTGGAAACACCGGTTGAAGAGGAACCAGAGGCTTTACTAGTTTCATTTTACCCTTTCAAACGTAAATAGTGGTACGTTTTACAATATTGCGACTTTGCGGTAGCTTGTATTCACCTTATCCCATTAGACCCTTAACGAATTAACAAAAAATCACGCAATAACCTTGAAAATTTCTGATACACCGTACTTATTAAATTAATGATTAGTACTTTCATTGTGTTTACCTACCTGTCTCTAATGAATATCAGCAACTCAAGTGAACTGAAGCGATGGTAAACTTTACCAACAATTAGATCGTTTTCTCAAAAAATCGATATTGTTTTCTCACTCGAGACGCGTGCTTCCGCCACAGTTGATACTTTCACACTCATTCACCTTCCCGCGACCTTTCCAAACTCCAATGGGAGAACTGTGCTCGCACACACTGTTTAGTAGCTAGGTTCATCTTACCCCGCGTATTCATTTTGCCCCGAGTTACACTACCACCAGTAACTTTCAGCATTTTTCAATTTACTTGGCAACGCTGTTGCGCTTTCTCGGTCATTGATCTTTTTTTTGCAACGCTACTTTGAGACCGAATCACCCATTTTCAAGGTGATATTTGGAAATTAAATTTAGAGAAACGGTCAAATCTACAGTGTTAGTATTTCTCACTTATATTTATACATGTTTGAAGTAACATCTTGCATTTTTTCAAAGCATCTGGTTCGAAATTGTACATGATATTTGATATTGTGCAGGTCGTCATGTCGCGAAATTTTTTCACCGTCGCGCGTTGTGATTGCGATCGTCCTTGTCATCTGAAACAAACGATTTTTTTAAATTGTATTCTTAACGAATGTGGTTATCGCTCAGCCCTGTGATAAACAAATTATAGGAAAATTTCACCAAATGGCGGCGTTTGAAATGAACTACCTACTCTCATTTTTACAATAAATGTCCACTTCTCGCGGCCAGGAAAAATAGTAATTATGAAGCAATCAAAAAGATGCAGGGCTGAACGATAGCCGTACATGTACTCTGCATGTGTGCAAAATTGCAAGTCCATTGGCCGAGTAGTTTCTGAGAAAAGTACACGCCCGGCGATTTAAAAAATTCGCGACATGACCTGCGCAACATTAAACATCAAGTACAATGTCGAACAAAACGCTTCGAAAAAATGTAAGATGTTAGTTCAAACGTGTGTAAATATAACTGTGAAATACTACCACTATAGATTCAACCGTTACTATAAATTGAATTTAAAAAAAATCACTTTGAATACGGGTGTTCACACTAAAATACGGCCCGAATCCCTTTTACGGGATGTGAATTGCGTGCGAATAATAGAACCGGATTATCAAGGGTTATTAAATAATACGGTTGAACCGCGGTCAATTGACGTAAAACGCAAAATACCGGCTGGCCTCGAAGGCGTTCGAGAAAACCGTAGGGAAAATATAAAAACCGTACAAACGATAAAGTTACACGTGACTTGATTCTCTTTTAATTGGCTGCATCAAGACCCGATCAATGGTTGTGAACCGAGTTGCGGTTATTCGGTATCTCACAAAGGGCCTTTCGGAAATCGATAGCCTTCGAATAATGTGCAAATTTGTAATTACGCTGGTTTTCAGTACACGGTGAAAAAAAAGCATTTAAACTTCGCCGAAATTAAGATTTTTATCGGTAATGGTTAGTACCTTTTCGGGATCAGATGGAAAAATTGCACAACTTTGATACATTCGTGTATTTCGCGATCGGAAAAAGAAGGTTCGGTACCAGTTCCGTCGCGGCTCCGAAGCTCGCGTGCGAGATTAAAGAAGAACTGCCATTGTACCTTGCCGGCGAAGCTACTAAGTGCGGTCCGGTCTATCTCTTCTCGAGACAAGTGTAATCGGATTTAAAAAAAAAGAGGAAGTCTGCGACGTCTTCCTCTTGTCTACCATTTTGTTCTTGATGTACTTTAAGGCATTATCGCCCTTCAGTTGAGTGAAAATGTTGCACACCATTTATAGATCTACAGCTACGATTAGTCGTGAATAAGCTGATTAAAAGTAGTCACTATCGTATACATTATGTGTCGGCGTGACAATATATTTTATATACAGGGTGTCCCAGAACTGAATGCTTTATCTGAAATAGGGGGTTGGGGGTTTAATTTTGAGTCTATTGACATAAGCATGTGTGGGTCTCAGATCAACCCCTGAATTTTTATTCATTTTTAAAGGCGGGCCAATCAGGTGCGCCCTAAGAGCCGGCGTACGTCGGTCAGCGATACGCGCGTGTAGCAGTGGCTGGCGGGAGCACCGCACCTACAGGCACCACTACACGCGCGTATCGCTCACCGATGTACGCCAGCTCATCGGGCGCATCTGATTGGCCCACCTTTCAAAATTAATAATAATTCAGGGGTTGATCTGAGACCCACACATGCTTACAGTCATCGACTCAAATTTTCACTCTCAACCCTCATTTCAGGGAACGCATTCAGTTCTGGGACAGCATGTATATAATATATATGATCATATATTTTATACAGGGTGCGGCGCCAAAATCCGGACAGAATTCGATTCAAATTTTCCGCCGTTCTATACGACTTCGAGAGGTCGCGATTGGTGACCAAATAGCTTGACGCATGTACTAAACATTCATAACTTCGAAACAGTCGCAATGTTGAAACCAAGTGCGGAGTATAATCGAAGAGCCGCGATTATCGAAAGTGTTCGCGCTGGGCGCTCAGCGACAGAAATCATTCGATTCTTCAGGTACCCAAGATCGGCCGTGTATGATGTCGCGAATTACAACGAGCTGGAGAAGTCCAGCGAAGGTTTTGCAACGCCGGCAAGGTGTTCCAGAACCAAATTTCCGGCGCGTGTGCACGTGCTAAGTGTTGTGTCCAGTGAGGGTGATGTCATGCCACCGCATTTCTTTAAAAAAGGGGAAAATATCACAAAAGAAGTTTATTTGCATGTTCTGATAAATGTGGTGAAGCCGTAAATGGGAACTGTATCGTCTGGAAAGCCGTATGTTTTCCAGCAGGGCGGTGCGCACGCGCACGCAAGTCATTTGGTGCAAAATTGGTTGTCGGACAACGTCGACATATTTTGGAGCAAAGAATTTTGGCCTCCCACTAGCCCAGATTTAAATCTTTTCGACTTCTATGTATGAAGCGTGGTTGAAAGGGTCACTAACAAGTACAGACATCCAAAAGTCGCATCATTGAGAGTCGCTAGTGAAGTGGCATTCGCTGATATGGACCATAACTCATTAAAACGGGCCCGCGAACGCTTCAGACCGAAAATGGAGGCGGTCATTTAAGCAGAAGGGGGTTATATTGAGTAAATGTGGTCTTGATGACCTAACCAATAAATTAGTAAAAAAAAATGTTACCTCCTTCATTTTTGCAATAACAATTGTGTTCGACAAAAATGTTTAATTTGTCCGGATTTTGTCGCCGCACCCTGTATATATAAGATATATCATCACATATTTTACATATATATATATATTAGGGTGATTCGTTTCAGGGCAACTTTTTTTTTTCGACCCATCGTGCCCGAAAACCTTTAGTTGGTACCCAAAAACGAACTTTCGTGAAAAGGGGGTGTTGTCAAAAAATATTTAGAGGTCGCGAATCAAAATTGAAGGTTTCCCATTTGATTAACATTGAAAAAAATGTTTTCCTCACTATTAGTGTTACCATTCCGCGAATTTTGATATTGCGATATTTTCCAAGTGGGTTCTCATAGGAAATATGATACTCCACAATAAAGTTCATTGAGCCATGACCGTAAATTCAACCGTTTCAGCGGCATCATTATTTCAAGTGAATACTGTGCAAAATATCTATTCAAACGGCTGTAACGCCTAAGCTATTAGATATATCGAAAAAAATTCAGATGAGAACTTTGTAGAGAAGGTAATTTTCTACAAAAAAGTCTTATAAGCCGAGCCCGAAAATTCAACTCTTTCTCAGCTATAGGTGGATGAAGTAAAATAAATAGATTTTTTTAAAACAAAAACAAATCTATTTATTTTACTTCATCCACCTATAGCTGAGAAAGAGTTGAATTTACGGGCTCGGCTTATAAGACTTTTTTGTAGTAAATTACTTTCTCTACATAGTTCTCATTTGAATTTTTTTCGATATATCTATTAGCTTAGGCGTTACAGCCGTTTGAATAGATATTTTTGTACAATATTCACTTGAAATAATGATACCGCTGAAACCGTTGAATTTACGGACATGGCTCAATGAACTTTATTGTAAAGTATCATATTTCCTATGAGAACCCACTTGGAAAATATCGCGATATCAAAATTCGCGGAATGGTAACACTAATAATGAGAAAAACATTTTTTTCAATGTTAATCAAATGGGAAACCTTCAATTTTGATTCGCGACCTCTAAATATTTTTTGACAACACCCCCCTTTCACGAAACTTCGTTTTTGGGTGCCAACTAGAGGTTTTCGGGCACGATGGGTCAGAAAAAAAAAGTTACCCTGAAACGAATCACCCTAATATATATATATATATAACATATATCATAATATCAAAAAAAGGTCAATGAATTTTTACATTTGCCCCCTTCGGATTGTCAGCCATAAAAATACAACTAGACACGTAAAAAATTATGAATAAACGGGTCGAAAACGTAAAACATCGAGCATCATATTTCGACATATATAGAACTTTTGAAATTGTAGTCAAGTAACCGTTTGCTTAGCCGCTGTATTAATATCCCCTTTTTTATAATAGATTTTAGTACTCCGCGTAACACTTTTTATATTATTATAGCTCCCTTTTTTTATTAATAGACTTTATTGCTCCGGGCAACGCACTTCCTCAGTTTGCACTGGGACAACATTCACCTACCCTCGGGGGTTAGGCTCGATCTCAATCTCGACCGGAACAATAATGCTGGGAACAATAACAATTATTGTTGTTGTTATTATTATTATTATTATTTAATTTACTGGGATCGCGCTAAAGCAGTCTTTTTACTCGAATTTTTACTTCAGTGCCTGTTAAGGCGTTCAATCCTAATAGATCCCCGGTTCGAATTGTGCGGCGAGCATGGTTGAAAGACGATCGAATTTTCCCCATTTAGTGCGCGTACGCTTTTGTGTCATGCCATTGGGGCGGAGTTCGTGCATTGGATGCGGAAAAAAGGATTTAAAAAAGGAAGACGGAGAATGCCCCACGAGCAATTGAAGAACACCTATGTGTGCTATGTGGGCACTGAGCAATCGCTCGGCATGATGCTCATAATTTTCTTTCTCCGTTTTTTGGATTTACCATTGCAAATTGATCGTCCGCGAATGGTACACAGTGGGATGAAAGTGGCTTGCGTTCCGACGAGAAGAGCAGCACGTGTTCAGTATGCGAATTGCTCGAATCTTTTCGACGTTACACTGCCTCGATTTGACAGACCCTGTCTTGAACAACTGGCCCGCATGCACGTGTGCATCGTTGGAATGCGATAAAAGTCGTTTCTTGTTTTTTACGTCCTTATTTTTATTGTCTAAATATTTCTTTGTAGATCTTCGATGAGGATGCTGAAAATACGTTTGAGTGAGTTGCCTCGCCTGAACCTTTTAACAAAATTGGAAAATCTAAGTAAAGTTAATAATGTTGAAAACATTGAAAATATGAATAATATTCTATCATAAAACATAAATGAATTGAATGAATATTATTTACACTCATAATAAGTTGTCATTTTTTTCAATCAACGTAAATTAATAGCTTAGGATAAGGATATTCTAGGATTTTCACGTTAAAGTCATCATTTTGGAAGTAAAAATCATGATGACAATGAATTTGAAAAATATACTGTTAAAGTACAACCATTTTGTGCACTCATGGGTGATAGACAAATGAAATTTTTCTGCGTTTTCAATAAGAAAAAAAATCATGAAATTTCATGAAAAGGATCCACTAACCTTGGTTTGGGTCTACCCACAGAAGATGCTCGAAGTGATGACCCTCGACTTGTAAGCACTTGTTAATTTGCTGATGAAAAGACCGTCTAACTTCAGCTAATATTTGTGGTGTAATTTCGGTACATGCTCGGCGTATTCTTTCTTTCATGTCGCGTGGTAGGTGCTACCGCCATTACGCGTTCTTTGACAAAACCCCATAAAAAGTAATCTGGTGATGTTAGATCTGGCGAACGAGGTGGCTAAGCTACAGGGCCGCCTCGTCCTATCCACTTTTCACTAAAAATCTCATTCATCACTTGTCTTGAACCCAGAGCATAATGGGGTGGTGCACCGTCGTGTTACATCCCCATGCTCATGCAAACAAGGGCACGTCTTCCAGTAATTGAGGCAGTACGTTTTGCAGAAAGTCTGCGTAAACTTGCCCAGCCAAGCGTCCTTGAAAAAAATATGGACCAATAACGTGATCGTCGACAATGCCGCACCAACAATTAACGGACCACGGATGTTGAAATGGTGCAGGTCTCATCCATCGAGAATTCTCATTTACCCGAAAATGCATGTTATGCCTATTCACATTTCTCGTATTTGTGAAATTAGATTCATCAGAAAAAAGCACATGACTCAAAAACGAGACATCTGTGCGCATTTTTCTACGAATCCAGTTACAGAAATTGACGCGATTTAGGAAATCATTGCCGTACAAATCCTGATGTAATGATATACGATACGGATGGAACTTGTGTTGATGTAAGATTCTTAATACAGATCGCTGACTAATTCCACGTTCTCTTTCCATTTGCCTGCTGCTCACATGTGGATTTAGTGCAGCAAAAGCTAAGATAGCAGCCGCATTATTTTCATTAACAATCGGTCGACGTTTGACTCGTGTTTGTTTCACTGTACCGAAGCGACAGAAACGGTCGGCTAATCGCTTAAAAGCCATGTGCGGTTTTTGATGCCTATTCGGATAACGAGCCGCATACAAATCTTTCGCATTTCTGTAATGTTTACGGCATTTCCCCAGCACCATCAACATATCAAAAGAATCTAGAAAATCGTTCATTTTCGCGATCCGATGTACTCACATTAGAAGGTACTGCGTGACTAACTGATATGTCAACAGAAAATGCGTACTTGCTGCCGATAAGAAACATTGGTTTCGTAACAAATGAAAACAGCGATCAAACAAGTGCTTACAAGTCGAGGGTCATCACTTCGGGCATCTTCTGTAGGTAGATCCAAACCAAGGTTAGTAGATCCTTTGAAAGTGATTATTCCAATATTTTTCGATTATTTTCATACTTGACGCGACTAGAACGACCTTGTGATGTAGGTCGCTGAATGCGTCTTAAAATCGGTAATAATGTCATCGAAAAAAAATACATGGTTCCATTTAAAAAAGTGGAGTTGACCTTGACGTAGCTTCTGCGCCTCCACCGATAAAAAAATAGGGTGGTCCAGTTTGAGGGCCTTCTTGAACACTGAAACTTTTGTCTGAAACATTTTTGGATTCGATCAATAGTTTGAGTGCTATTCTCTGTAACACTTTATGTGCCTCACCCTGTATAATTAAAATATGGCTTAAAACACCATTCATTTCTCTCATCTCACTGAGCGTAGAACTAAATCTGATCATTTTATTCTGTCCATTTTTGCTAGAAATTTCATCTTCTTGTGCTATTTTTCCAATCCTACTTTTCTCGCGCACAACGGAAGAGTATAAAAAGTGCATTTCTGTGATGACCTTTTTCCTCATCTGGATTTGACTTTCCTTATAATTTATTTTCATATTAAACAATTTCGCGATCATTCTTGGCGATCTGTAGAATTTTCTCTTTATCAGGTTGTGTTTTCAAAATATTGTATATAGAACGTTTGACGGCGCGAATCTTGGACGTTTTTCGCTGATAATCCAGTTGTTTTCTTTGAGACGGTTGTGCTAGCCAAGCGCGACGAAATATCTCTGTCGACGAAGATGGGAGTCGACAATGTTGATCACAACTGACGTTTTTCAATTATATGTATATAGATGAGCACGCTTGGTAGTCGAGCGGTAGTTCAAACAGGAACGATGAGTCCTGGCGAGAAATTTCAAAACATTGAGATTCCACCCTGTTGTGCGATGAATTAGGTTATTAGAAACATCAAACTAAGTATTCAAAGATAGTCAAGAAATGATTATTTTATTTTGAATATGACTTTTTCATCCGTAATTATTTTCTGAGTTCTTTATTGCCAGTAATACTTTTTCCGAATAGTGTGTGATGAATGTGTGACTTCTGGCGATTTTCGAAGAGAGAAAACAAACTGCCTCTTTGTGCGGTCTGAGGTTTCTTTGGTGGATTAATCGAATTCCAGACGTTTGTTTTGTTATCGCTGCATTTCCCACAAAGTCGGAGAGTATCGAAAATCCCTTGAATAAATCTGAACGCCGCTTTTTTCGCTCTTTGCATTGGCCCAATCAGTTCCAACGCCAAAGGGGTTCTGATTTTTCTTATGATTCTCACGGAAAAAGGATTTTTGTAGCTTTATCCCGCGAGAAAACACCTTTCCACTTCCCACGCTCTCCACTCGACGTGCAATTTCTCGTTAAGCAGTTCTACAAATATTATTTTTCCACAACTGCCTTTTTCACGTATCGAATCTTTTCACGATCTTCGGAAACTCCCTTGCTCCACGCTTTGCACTAGCGGCTCGCTCGTTACTATTCTCGTGTGATTTTCCAATCCCCTACCGTCGATTTTTGCCAAGATTGCCTCTCAACTGTTCCGATTCAATCCGACGAAAGCCCCGAGTATTTTGCCGAAAAATGCGCAACCCTATACGCGGCTTTAAACGGGAAAACAACGTTTCGTTTGACTCGTATTCGAGAGCGATTTTTGTCGACTCGCGCATCTAAATCTCATACGTCTCAAATGACTTGGTACTATTCTCATGTTCTCGCGGCAGCTCAGGACCGAATTGCAACTCGGTCGCTGACTGTGCAAGGGATGTATGGATTTATGCGAAGTGAGCATGAAGGGCCTATGGAGGGCAATGAAGCCTGTCGTTCACTGCGTACAAGGTATGAAGCAATATTTGAATTCGTGGCTTCATATACCAAGTGATAGGACCTTGATATCGACCGGCGAATTCTTTTCTCTTTTGGAGTAATGAAATATAATAGGAGGCCGACAAGAACGAACAAAGGGGGCACATGTCTGTCGACGACGCAGCAAACGTAGTGTGAAGCAGCTACGCCGTATAAAGTGCTGATTTAATTTGAAGGTGTACACTTTGTGTGGTATATCTCCTTCCTCGTGAAGCAAGCCTTATTTTCTGGTGCATTCGGAGGCTTTATGGATGTCTTTGCCTTGGTGGAAAAGTAAGAGCGACCGGTCGCCATCACCCTGGTTAGACTTTTATCCGTGTCTAGCGTGTTTTTTTTGCCCACAACTTCAAACTCAACAGTTTTACACTGGAATATAAAAGTGGGTGAACGAAGCGAACACTTTTTCCTTTCGAGAATTCTTGCTTCACGGCTGTCAAGTTTATTCACCGAGAGATGCCTTCCAATTCATAATGAGGTTAAAATTTGCATCGTTGGAATGCAATGAAAATTAATTTTTCTGAATACCTTTCATTTCTTTTGGCAACTTTTGCCAACAAAAATCATTCAACCATTTTTTGAGAGTTTTATTTAGCGATCTACGATATAGATTTATAAAAAATATCTATAATAGTAAAAATATGGATAATAAAATGTAAATTATTCAAATAAAAAAGAATTTTTAAACCACGTTATTAAAACGGACTAAAAAGTATGAACTAATTTCTCCTAGCCCCATACAGATTTATGACCCAATACAGATTCCTAACCCTATACAAATTGTTCCGAAAATTTGCGATTGTGAATTTTTAACAGCTATTAAAATACTTGTAAGATTTAAAACGAAAAACGTGGGGTGCATGCAATAGATCGAGTATAGGGAGTAGCTGTTGTTGAGAAAACTCACACAATAGTTCATATCATTTGTAGTGCAATATAATTGTTAGTAACTTAGGTGAACTATTCTTGCATCAATTATCTATTGCATGCGCCCACGTTTTTCGTTTTAAATCCTACAAGTATTTTCATAGCTATTAAAAATTCACAATCACAAATTTTCAGGATAATCTGTATTGGGTTATAAATCTGTATGAGGCTAGGAGAAATTGATTCATACTTTTTAGTATATTTTACAAACGTGGTATAATAATTTTTTTTTATTAGTCACTTTATTTTCTGCTTTTTAGTCTTGTGTGTGTGAAATTTTACTTCTCCTTCTCTAGGCATCCTTTGCGTTGGAGGACTGTCCTTGACCATCGTAGAAATTGTCACTAATGCACTATTGACTATTAATATTATTATTTTTCTTCTCTTTCACTAAACTATATTGTTTATTCCTTTATTTATTTTTTTCACAATTTTTTTCTTTTTTCTCTCTCTGTGACAGACTTGCCTGTCTGTTTATTTGTCTGTCATCCAGATCTAAGCTATGTTCATAGTTTCACGTCTCTAGCTCATCCAGAAGTTAGTGTAAAATCGATTGCAAAATTTGCACCGAACAGATAAACAGACGACAAAGAAAGCGAGTTAATGAAAACATGGTAAAAAGAACTTCTGTTGTGTTCCAACGATGCAAACTTCAACACCATAATTCGTGAGCGTTCAGGGCTTCACGTGTGTTGCTGACTTGCGGAAAATTTTAATGAAAATCATGCGAATTAAAAAACTTGCACGTTGCTTAGTAATATATTACGTCGCTCACATAGCTTCTCTTATGAGCCAGCCGTTCTCTCAAACGTGGCTTCTATTTAGAGGACGGTTTTGAAGCAGAATAAAGTAATAACAAATGTGCAAGTTTTTATATTGCCATCATTTTTTTCCCCTAATCTACCTCTCGATAATACTTTATTTGTATGTATAAAACCGCCCGATATCGCGAGATATAGAAAAAGTTTACATTTTCTAAAAATTAAGGATATTTAGAACCCATCCGTTAAAAATAATCGTAAGCTATTTGCTATATGGAGGCCGTCCATAAATTACGTTATTTTAATTAAAATAGGGGGGGGGGGTCCTGTCGTTGGATGACGGTAACGATAATTGGATTATAACGATGGGGACGATAGGATGATTTCAGGGGTGGGGGCGGTAAAAATCAGCAAAAATCAATGACGTAGTATATGGACGGCCCCTAGCCCAATAACAACCAGCGATCAACAATACTCTACTTGTGAAAAAAAAAAGAAAAAAATATCAGCTCCGTACTCCAGAATTTGACTAAACTAAGGCGTTTGCTAGATTTCTTGAGTTGGAACAATCGTAAATTTTATAAAATCTTCTTCGTCGCACTGATTCTCCCCAAATTTCATATATAGTAGTACTGTTCGTATTTAACGCGAAATCATTTTGATATCTTAAATTGTATTGACACTATAGCGCGCACCAAAAAATCGTACATGCATACGCAAACTTCTCGACATTTTTTAAAATAATATTTTTCTTTGTTCTAAAACATTTTAAACACATTTAAATTGCATAACAAATTAACCAGAGAATGAAGAGTGGCTCAAGCAAAGAAGGAAAAAAGAAGAGGTTCTTGATTAGAGAAAAACAAAAAACGATCGGTTGAAAGAGGCAGATCGAACGAGTTGCACAGATTTCAAATGTATTGCATGAAATAATTATTTCTCATGCTATTTCAAGAAGCTATTTTCACGGTTTTCATCGAATGTTTTTAATACGAACCTTGGAATTACTGCTTTCGAGAGTTTATGTTAAATAATTAAAAAAGTGATTTACTTGATGTCATTATCGAACATTTTTTGTATGGCCCTCGTTATAAATTTACCGTAAGGAAATTCAAGTTTCGTTTGCTCTAATATGTCTGCGTTCTTTCTCGGAGGTCCTGCAAATTCTCAAACAATGGTTGAAATCATTTAAACGACAGCAGAATGCCGAAATTGTCGTGCAGTTAACAGTCAGGCAACGTCACATGGCGAACGTAAAGAGGAAAAACGAATATACCGTCGCTCATTTCACCATTTCACGACATACCACCCTTGAACGATATCCCGGGGCATGGCTGATGCGACGAAACGCTTGACATAGGGGCAGGGCGGGAGGGGTTGAGACTTTGAGGAAGACGAGAAAAGTTTTTGCATCTCGGAGTATATACCTTGAGGGACAAATGACGTTTGAATCGGGCTACACAGAGCGACGAGGATTTTAGACATCTTCCGTTATATACACAAGAATTTTGTGCACTCTGAATTGCCACCCTACGCGTAACCGCGGTTGGCAGCATTTTAGAGGTAGTTTCAGATGGTTTAGCAAGCACGGCGAAAGGAGGAGACATGCTCGAGTATATAGTATGAAGTCCACGCTCAGCAAAATTTCGATCTATCCTTTCCCGAATCGGTGACTTCCACTCCGGTGTGCACTATCTTTTTGACTTTGTGCTCCGACTAGTCCAGAAATTAACATGCGAATGAGATAGCGATGACAGCAAACTTTCTATAGACGTTTTTAAGGGGTTTCCTCACTTTAGACACTAAAAAGGCTATTTTAATTTTTTTTTGACAGGCTTATATTATAGATATTGATATAAAAGTTGTTACACTTAATAAATACACTTTCGAAATACATAAAGAAAACATTTTTTAAATGTATTTATGTAACCCGAACAAACTTACAATGCGTTTTTCACGAAACAACGTTTTTCGACGACTGTTAGATAAAATCTTCGAAACTACTGAACCGATCCATATAAAACTTTAACCACATATTCTTTACAACTATTATTATAGCGCATATCAAGGATTTTTTTTAAATTTCGATGTATACTAATTTTTTTGCCAAAAGCGGTAAAAAACACGTTTTTTTGTTTTTTTGAAAAATGTCCGCCAGGTTGTTATTTTTTCATATATAAAAAATCGTATGATATTCGCTATAGCCATCAACATATTGAATTGACAGCGCGAGATTTCATTAACAGCGCAGACCTACCATTTTTTAGGACATCTTTTAACTACCATTTTCGTTTATAAATAGTGACTTAAATGAATAAATAAATATTTTGTTATGTGTTTCGAATATGTGTTTATTAAGTGTAACTACTTTTATATCAATATCTATAATATAAACCTATCAAGAAAATTCATGAAAATCGCCTTTTTAAGCGTCTAAAGTGAGAAGACCCGAATAGTCACTCGAATAGTCACTACCATTTTCGTCTATAAATAGTGACTTAAATAAATAAAAAGTTTCAAAATGTATTTCGAAAGTGTATTTATTAAGTGTAACAACTTTTATATCAATATCTATAATATAAACCTATCAAAAAAATGCATGCAAATAGCCTTTTTTAGCGTCTAAAGTGAGAAGACCCCTTAAGTATATATTTTAGTTTCTGGAAAAGTCAATTTATTTACGTTTGCGGCGAAGTGTGTTGGAGTTGTTCTTTTTTCGAAAGTCCTCGAGTTATGCTGCCTACCTACTTTTCATCGAACCGATTGAATCGTTTTTATCCTTCATTTTCCATGAAATAAACCGTTAATTACACTTTCACTCGAAAGAATTTCAATTTCACTAATGACTTCAACCCAAATGAATTACTAAAGGGTCTTTTTTCGTATAGGCAGAGATGAGTACGAGTTATTGTAAAAGTCAAATTGCTCAATAATTAAACGCTATTGATCAGCCGGTAGTATATGAGTCGCTGGAATTTTCATTATAGTCCAATAAAGGTTCCCATTAATATTTGTTAAAAATCTCGTGCTTGACTGAGAGTTTCGCTCGTGTTTTCTTGTGGTCTCCTTGTGCTTTGCGTATACAAAGCAGAATTTTCGAGAAACTAAATTTTTGCAGTGTACGCCATATGAAACAATATCAGGGCAAATATGAGAATAGCGTCGAAAACACGAAGCGTAGAAGGAATTGCTAACAGCATTGTGTGTCGTAATAGCCCGGTGAAGGGAGACGAGCGGGAACGACCGCGCGTGTCAGTATAGCGAAAATGAACAGTCCACATGAGACCGTGGTCACAGAAACTCATGGGATTGCCGGAATTTCGAAAACGCATTCCCTCAAAGGTTGAAAATTAATAATCATCCGGAGTCTAGCGGTTGTGAAAATTTACGATGATCTGTAATTTCTCTCTCTCTCTCTCTCTCTCTCTCTCTCTCTCTCTCTCTCTCTCTCTCTCTCCCTCCCTCTCTCTCTCTATTTCTCTCTCACCCTCATTTTTCCTTTGTTCGCTTTGTCCGTATTGAACTCCGTTTTCCCTTTCTTCCTTTCCTCCCTTCGTCCATGCGCCACGGTCCCCTTTATAACTAGTTATTTTGTTCAAACAACAATATTTTATTCAACTGCTTGAAGGAACGAGACAAATTTCATGGCAGTCTGAAAAACCGAGAAGAAGGAATGGTTAAAAGTGACAGGAGAGGCTCTTAAGGGCAAGTACCTGAGTAACCGGCGAGAAAAACAGGTAAACTTCGGGAATTTTTATCTAAAAAACTAATGTTTTGATTTATGGACAATATGAACATTGAGGTATGTTTAGGAATTTTTTAAAATAAATTCGTTGACTGGCAGCGATTCAAACGCAGTTATCTCGAAACATAGTTTTCAAAGTCGGTGCCAGATGTATCTCGAAAACGGCTTGTTCGATTTTGTCCAAATTTGGATACAATATTTTTCGATAGTTTTTCTCGTTCGCCACGTAGGATTTTTTTGAAATTTTCATTTTTGACGGAATTGCGACCGTTTTAATTTAATATTCGTTTTTCGTTCGCAATTTCCGACGATTTTGGATTGCATACACATTGCATAAAAAAGCAATGGTTCAATAAAATAAAAAACCCCTACGTGCCGAACGAGAAAAACTATCGAAGAATATTGCATCCAAATTTGGACAAAATCGGACAAGCCGTTTTCAAGATACATCTGCCACTGACTTTGACAACTATGTTTCGAGATAATCGCGTTTGAATGGCTTCCAGTCAACGAATTTATTTAAACAAATTCCTAAACATACCTCAATGTACATATTTTCCAATTAAAAAAAACCCGGATCCAATCGAAACATTAGTTTTTGAGCGAAAAATTCCCGAAGTTTACCTGTTTTTCTCGCCGTTTACTCAGGTACCTCCCCTTAATGGACTTACTTCGTTCCAGATTTGTCATGTACCAACATCGACTGTGAAACTTGGATGGATGAAAAAACCTCAATGTCACTTGCTGTTACTAAATGTTTCGGCGGCAAACGACTCACTTGGAACGACGAAATTGAACAAAGAAATGGTAACTTATTGTTGATTATCAATCAGCCAATGTTCCGGAGCCTTCCGTTCCGATTTGTGATTAGTAGGCTCTAGACTCACATTCGAAAATTTGAAGAGACGACGTGCGAGCCACGTTCAATCTCGAAAGAATTCTCCAAGTGTGCTCTGCTACTTCAGAGAGCAAAAAGTGGCGTATGAAGCATAACTAAAAGTGACAGAATACTCACTTCGTTAACTCGAGCAATTTCTGGACTGAAAAATATCCAATGCTAGCTAATCGAGAACATTCTTCGAGAATAGTTCCCCAACCGCAGAACTCAGGAATTTTCCTCTATTTGAGAAGTTTTTCCTGGCTTCTTTATCAACTCCATACATTCGTCTACATCTTCGGGGATTAACACGATTGCCCTTTTGGCAAAGGAAACTTTTTCCGTATCTTCATGACTGACTGCATCACTACGCAACCATGCTGGCTGATATAAAGATTCGGAAGGTCCGCCGGGCCATTTGAAGCATAAGAATGTCGGCGGACACCACTGGAAACTTGGGCGTTTTTCTTGGGTCTTTCAAGTTTTTTTTGCACTTAGCTTCGCTCAACGACAAGGTGACAAGAAATTCAGAGGTCGGACATTATTTCCAACATTCTTGCTGATGCTCGTAATTCCGTGAAATTATTTCCGTCCATCGCGGCGACTAAGAAAATTGCTCGAGAAAAGAAAACCGTTCTTCGCGGACACCTTCATGGTACTGTCAAATTCTCGTTTTGATGAAGACAATTTTTCTATGCGCTCCGTATGTCAACGTCTCTTGCTCTTGAACTTTATTTCCGCATAACGGTACCAACGTCCTGGACGGAAATTAAGAAGGACCCTGTTACTGCCTTCATCCTTTCAAGAGTGAACGACCGTAACTCCGAAGACATCCTCGAGCAACTTTTTAACAGACCATTGACAAAATAATTAATTGAGATGTACTCGACGCGGCTAAAAAAATGGTTTAGGCTCTTTTGTTTGCGTCGAAATATCTCGTAACCTACCATACGCTTTACTCGACGAGGGCATTGACCAATTTTCTCTCCGAACTCCCACACTTGAACAGCACTCTCTTTCTATGTAGAACCGCGGAAAATTTGAGCAGTCACGTGTTTGACCCGAGTGTTCACGTTCGCGCATACATACCTGTCGTCGCGCTTCCTTCAAGAGGAAAGCGAATTTGTGCTTTTTAATTATGAGACTGATCTCTTGTCCCATGTGGTTTTTCATCAACGTTAGATGAGATAGTCGTTTAAAGAGAGTGGCTTACCAAAAATGGGCAAACAAATGCGCGCTCTTCGAATCGTAATGATAACAATCATAACAAAACGGCCAAAACGTGGATGTCATCACGGTCCTTACTATATTTGCTAACACGAGCATTTTTATCGGTTGCAGGACCCTTCGGCCACATGAAAAAATGATCTATGTTTAGCAGGGTTGCAAATAATGCATTACTTTTTGTAATGCATTAGCGTTTCCATTACTCATTACTTTACATTTTGTAATGAAAAAAAATTCCATTACTCATTACATTGGAATTTGTAATGTAAAAAATGTCTATTCCTCATTACATTTCAGAGTCCAATGGAATGGGAAGTAATAGGTAATGGAAATATTTTACATTGCAAAATGTAATGTAATGAGCAATGTAATTTTTTTACAGTACAAAATATACGGTAATGAGTAATGGAACTTTTTCAAATTACCAATGCAATGCAATGTAAAAAATTTCCATTACTCATTAAAAAAGTAATGAATAAAGCATTACTTTTTCATTACAAATTTCGCAACCCTGATGTTTAGTAAACAGTTTTATTTTCAAGTCATGAACGCACACTATTTTCAGTTTATAAAAGATTATTTTACTATTTTTTTTAACTTCCAGCTGTACAGGGTTCTTCCCCCTTGATACATTCCTCATATTCCAGCTTATATTATTTTACTATTATATTCAGTTATCATTAGGTGAATTATTGCAAAAGAATTACATCATTCTAGATGTTTTGATTTGCTTTCAATCTTCTTTCGTATGCTCGTATAGGTTTTGACGAGCCCAATACTCTTACTTTTACTCCACGCTGATCGTCGACCTATTTCAAGCTCCTGAGAGATTCCCAGAGTGCCGTTGACAGTAGCTTATTCTCAAAGTATCGCATTGGTGCACGGGCCCAAGTGATCTGTGGAAACCGCGTGCCGAGGCAGCCGGAATATTTAATCGAGATTTAATTCCGTTACTATCGAAAACTTAGTAAAGCTGCTTCTCGCTCATTAGCCGGCGCGCAAGCAAGTCAGTCCCCCGAGGTGAAGCAGCCAGTCATCCATTCGAGCATTGGTTCAGGCCAAAGCCGCTCAACATAGGAGACCGCCGAAACCGTAGACTGTTTACTTTATTAAAAAACAATGTGATTCGTTTATTATGTTGAGATTAATTTTTCACTACAGGTTTTTCATGTACAAATTTTCCACTTTTTTGCTATATATATATATATATATATCGGATTTCTATGCGGTTTGGCGTTATCAATAAGTTTGAAGTTGCGTTGGAGGATGATAGACAGTTTTTTAATTTGTTTCTTGCCTATGTGTTAGTCGCGTGCCACCCCGCTTGGTGCGGACAATTCGCTTATGTCTTCGCAAATTGCGTTACGCCATTACTGTTCATAGGTAGCAAATACACGCACGGCGTATCATTTTACGGGCGATATGGCCCGACAGAGTGACCACCGGGTCATTTGCATGGATCATATATGTAAACACGAATCACCTTGGTATCTCGCATCGCGAGAGTTTCGACGCTGATGACCCCACAGTTTGCTAGGGCATGTTTAGCCCACACCAATTATTGTTCTCACCGGCATGTATATTCATCACCTTCCGCAACCCGTGTTCTATTTATTACGAATGTGCGACACTCGAATTTTATATATATATATATATATATATACACCAATGATATTTATGTCAATAAAGAATACCGAAAAGTGGAAAAAAGTAATAAAATAAAAAATGATGTACAGATATGCAGATATATAATTGTTTTTCCGTCTCTACGGATTCTTTATTTCCCTGAATTTTTACAAAAAATGCAAAGCATCTTGTGCTTATTCTGACAATACGTTTATCAAGTTGCTATTATTTTTATATTTATTTTTTAAATGGCAATACTTTTGTGGTATTTATATTGCACTGAGAGAAAAGTCCATGGTATTTACAAAAAACGGCCATGATAAAGAGAGAATAGTGAAATTCCCTTTAGTTTATTTACAGCGCAATCATAATATGGCAAACGTAACTACAGAGGAGTTGTGCTTAAGATGACATATTTTTTCTTTATCGGTCAATATTTGTGTAAATCGTGGATGAATTCAAAGTCAAGCGTTTATCCATAGAGGTTTATTATAACAACAAAATAAAATCAGTTGCAGGACATTAGTTACTTAAATAAAAAATATAATAAAAAAAAAACCACATGTAGGTCGACGTGTGTAAAATGACATAGTCTAGTCTAAGTTGACATACGTATGTCATCTTATACCCATCGAACAAATTATGCTCACATCAGGTACATTAATTTCTGCGGGTCAAAGATAAGTTTATAGCAACCAATATTTACTGCAGCATTACCATAGTGAGGATGAAGTGTTGCCGGCGGCATGTTAAAATGTTTGGATGCTAAAAGCCAACCCATTCTATTCTTCATTACAGCTTCAATGGGCTTGATCATGTGTTCTTGTGACAAGCTCTTACGTGCCTAAGTTCGTTGATAATGGCCAGGCAGTCTATAACGATGGGCCAAAAAGAATCTGATTTTTTGTCCGGTTTTATACGCAGCAGGGTAAGATGACATAGTGTGTCATTTTACACTGACGTCTGGTATGTCAATTTAACCACAAGTAAATGCAGATTTTGGTTATTTGTTGTGACAAAACTTTGAAGTTAGTATATCCGTTGTGCAGCATTTGTGAAGTACAATAATCCTAGATTATGAATAAATTAGTTCAACTAGAAAAAAATCGTACCTGACGGGTATTTTTAGCATCAGATAAAATCGTGATTAGTTTTTTTTGCATTTTAAAATCACTAAATCATTTACTACGTAAAAGATCGCGTTCACTGACGGCTATACTAGATTTCACTACTAGCAACACTTGTTAGTCGACCATAGAACGTCATCATTATTCGTATGGTGCCAATATTTAAAAAGACATTGAGGGTGTGACCTCTTACCTTTCTATATCACCTTGGCCACAACTCCCCTGAGCGAAAAGTATATCTAATCATGCGATTTGTGTGGTGTGTTCGACTATCTATTATCCCCGAAATAATCGTTAACTATTGTAAAAGGCTTGGCAATACAGATATGGTTAATACAGTGTTACGACAAAATCGGCGCATAAATACTAATGTTGTATAATATACGTTAGATTTTGTTTGGGTCGAACTTCTACTATTCTATTCAAGTTAGTACAATTCATATGGTTAACAGTAACGTTTGTCGAGTACAATTTGTTAGAAGACCTTATGAAAAGTGACTATTCGAAAAAGATTATGGCAGTGTTAAGGGGTCTTCTCACTTTAGACGCTTAAAAAGGCGATTATCATGAATTTTCTTGATATGTTTATATTGTATCTGCTACGGCGAACGCTTCGCTAATTGTAGCTTCCATGTACAGGGATTTGCCCTTTTTACATTTCCGACCATTTTCTCCAATCCACATCCCTAATCGATCCCCACCTTCCGGCCGCAGCCGACTTTCCTCTCTGTATCGCATTCAGCATGACATTTTCTGTCATGAGTATAGGGAAACTGCGGAAAACCTATACCAATACAGCCGGTCACGAGTTCGCTTCCCAGCCTCGGCGCTAGTCGCGTTTCGTCGAGAAATAACTCACAAGCTACAGCCATACACACCCGACACATACACGTACCGGTCCGTGTGCGCGACATCCGTGTAGAACTGGAGCTATGTCACGCCTGTGTTTTTATTTCTCTCCGAAACTACGAGACAGTGATTCGAACCCGCGACCTCCCGATGTGCTGATTTCAGAGGCAAGCACGCTAACCACTAGACCAGCACATCGGTTTGATATGTTTATATTATAGATCTTGATATAAAAGTTGTTACACTTAATAAACACATATTCGAAACACATAACAACATTTTTATTTATTTATTTAAGTCACTATTTATAAACAAAAATGGTGGTTAAAAAAATGTCCTAAAAAATTGTAGGTCTGCGCTGTTGATGAAATCTCGAAGATGGATCATCCGAAACAAAAAATCAAACGGGTTCAGATTCAGTTTGTTAATGGCTATAGCGCATAGCATACGATTTTTTATAAGTGCAAAATTAACAAAATGGTGGACATTTTTCGAAAAAAACAAAAAAAAAAAGTGTATTTTCACCGTTTTTGGCAAGATAGTAAATATCAAAATTTAAAAAAATCCTTAACATCTGCTACAGCTATAGTTGTAAAGGATATGTGGTTAAAATTTCATAAGGATCGGTTCAGTAGTTTCGACGATTTTTTCAACAAGCTGTCGAAAAACTTTGTCCCGTGAAAAACGCGTTTAAAATTTGTTTGGGTTACATAAAGACATAATTTTTTTTTAAATTTATTTCGAAAGTGTATTTATTAAGTGTAACAACTTTTATATCAATATTTATAATATAAACCTATCAAAAAAATGCATGAAAATATTCTTTTTTTAGCGTCTAAAGTGAGAAAACCCCTTAATTTATAGCGAAGACGTAAATCATTTGCAGTTGGAGCAACCACAGCTTACAAGGAACATCTCCTTGGTGTCCTCCCCCGATTTTGTCGAGACTTTTTTTATTTGGAAAAGTATAAAAAACTGAGAGACATGTATTTTTTTATCGGCGGAAAAACGGTCTTAAGGGGTGAAACGCACCCTCACAAATGGGGATGTTTTTCGTTTTTCGTCGATGACGTTTTAACGGTACGAGATATTTAAAAAATTTAAATTGTAACAATGTTTGTTATTTTGTGTACTATACATTGAAGATGAGAATGATAACGTTATCGACGAAAAAGGAAAAACATCTCTATTTTCGAGGGTGCGTTTTACCCCTTAAAACCATTTTTCCGCCGATAAAAAAATACGTGTCTCTTAGTTTTCGAAACTCTTCCACATAAAAAAGTTTCAACAAAATCTGAGGAGGACATCAAAGTGATGTTCCTTGTTAGTTGTTTTGAGAACTGTGCGTGTCTCACAAACTCTTACATAGTGTGTTTGTTACATTGAAAAAGTAGGTCGTCAATTCAACACTTCTTCTTATAGCTTCCCTGCTGCCCGTATCATATAATATTGTACAAATCACTATTGACATCGTCGCAAATCACAAGCACAATTTTTTTTTTCAATGTACATATATTTTATTCCAATTCACTATTAGGATCTTGGGGGAGGAAACTTCGAATAGTGTCAGGGAATATCCATTTTATACTACTATATTATAGTTTTATGGCATTGAACAATCAACGTATGCTTGTAAGATTAGTGGTCGCGATTAACGTATATGTGCATATTTTATGCAACTGCTAAAATATCAATAATCAGTACTAGACTTTAGGCAGCAACTGTGGCTATAAAAAATTATTTTTCCCTCAGGGAAATATAAAATATAGTTAAAATATGGTTGGAAACACCATACATTTCTCTCAGCGTATTTTTGAGAATGCTAATACTTTTCTATATATTTTTCACAATGTTCCTTTGTTATGGAATCCCCGGCTTTCACAGTCACGCTCCTTTTATTTTTATTCTTGTCACTTCACCTTTTTCAGTTCCTTAGAGACCCTTTACAGTGCTGCCTACATCTACTCTTTTCGTATTCCACTATTGTATTGCATTTGCACGTGGGAACAGGGATAATGTATAAAACTTGCGCTGACATAGGCGGCTGGATTTGACTGAGTTTAAGTTATTTGTAAGCCTTCCTAAAAATCTCGGGCTCTCGGTAGTCGACGCCAGTGATCGGCTGAACTGTCGTTCATCCAAATATCGGCCCCGTCCAACGGTGCACGACAAACGAGAGGCCGCCGCAGTCGCAGGTCCATTACTTACGTTTTTTTAAAATGATTTTTTATCTAATACATATATTCTACGTTTATGCTAAATTTTTAGGGTCTTGAAATTTGCATCGTTGGAACGCAACGAAAATTCGAATTTCGTTTGTTCGTTTTTTTATCATCCAAAATACTTGTTTGCAAATTTAGTTTTTAGAATTTATAAAAAATCCTATGAACGTTTGAGTCATTCTCGTCGCCTAAAACTGCCACAAGTTTGAATGATCACAAACGAACGATTTAAAAATAATAATTTTCGTTGCATTTCAACGGTGTAACCTTCAACATAATAACTTTTCATCTGCGATATGTAGTTTTCGTTTCTTATAATATTTTCGAGAGGGACCCCCACAGTTCTTTGTTCTTTATTCCTTGAGAAGTAGCATGTGCCAGACGCGTGTGTATTTTATTCTCTCTCGAAAAGCGCGTTCAAAATTGTATGATAATCAGTTATCGCGGTAATCTTTCACATCAGCGATTTTTTTTTATTCTTCCCATTTTTTAATTGACTGCGCCTTTTAAGATAGGTTTAATTTAATTTCAATCGCATGAGCGATGTCGTAATTTGCAAGAAGCTTATCGGTTTGGATTTAATTTGAATGATGTTTTTTTCTCTCGCATTTAATTACAATTGTTTGCTTCGTAGCTCGGCGTATACAATACCGCTTTGTAATCCTATTTAAAGAACGTGCCTCCCCCTTGCTCTACTAGAAGGAGGAGGCAACAAAATACGGATTGGGGAAGGGACGTGTTTTCGTGAAAAGGGCGAGAAATTAAAATAAAACTCGCAAAATGTGCGAATATCCGGGAAATATGTAGGGGAAATAGGGGCAGGATGATAACGCTGAGGTCATGTTCAAATAAAACAATACATATATGTCAGTCAACTTTAATTATTTTTTTAACTAATCAACATTTATTAATCTTTTAATTTTGGAAGCAAAAAACTCAGTCTTTCTGATTTGTACCATACAATATATATTTTTAATTAAACCTTTATTTTCCCAACTTACCCCGTATGTGGGGCAAGATGAAACAGCGTTGGAAGAATGATGAGGCTTTTGGCCTTTGGCCGGCGTGAGATCCGGGCTTGAGGCCGTGTCCTCGCCTTTGCGTTTCGTTGGTGGCGTCTGTTGTTTGTCAACGTCATACTCTCCGTCGGCAGTCCCGAGCACATGGATCCTGTCACACTCATGCCATGCCTCGTTCGCAGCTTCCCTAATCCGGGCCATGTTGGTCGTGATCACGGTGCTGATATTCCTCTGCACGCGTGTCTTTTTTCTTCATTTTGACCAGGCATTCTCGAATCAGTTGTAGCTGAGTCCGGATCCTGGCCTCGGCCGTCTCCGCTACGGACGAAGCCGATGCAGTCTTCTGTCCCGTTCGTCCGTCCGCAGTGTCACTTGTCCCTGTCGGGGTTGGGGGCCCCATTTGTTTTGATGTGTTTGAACATTTTCTTTTTTTTGTAGGTTCATGTTTTAATTTCTCCCTTTCGCCTTTTGTTTGTGTGTGTGAGAGTATGCTTTGGGGTAGAGGCGCTGCATACCGTCCGCGCCGACATATCCCCGCCACCGGCCACCCCAGAGCGGACACCAGTGGCCTCATCGAGGCCCCCCGCTGCTGCTGCAGGCCCCGATATGGGCGCCACCCGGCACTATAACCAGGAGGCCCAGGAGCATCGAGTCTGGTTTACTAGGGGCATCCTCTGACTGGCCGCGTCGCGGCCGACTGCCGCGGAGGACGGTGGGGGGGGGGGGGGGGGTCGCAGTGCCGTCCCCTGGTGTTAAGTGTGCGTGCTAGTGAGTGTCCGCCTTTGTGACGTATACCGGTTCATTTGCTTGCATTCATCCAGTAGCCATACAGGAGGTGCTCAAAACTTGAGCTCACCGACATTCATCCACGCCGTCACTCCCATTCGCTTTTCCGGGGAGCCCGTTTATAGGGGCCCCGAGCATTCGCTTTTTTAGGGTAAACCGTTCATAGGGTCACCTGATCATTCGCATCACCGGTATGTCCCTTGGACGCGTTTGTGTAGATGTTTGTGCTTTGTGTGTTAGTGCGTGTTCTCGACATGCTAGGTGATTAGCCCTGCACACCGGTGGCTATTGCGAGAGCGCTGAACGCACTCCCGGGCGGTGGGCTCGCCAAGATTCCTACGCCAGTAAGTTCTGTTGGATTAGTCAGAATACTCTTGCTTCCATATCATTTTAATAATTTGTAAGTTCTTTTTCTTCCCCTGGTAGAAACACCGGTTGAAGAGGAACCAAAGGCTTTAAGAGTTTCAATTCGCCCTTTCTAACGTAAATAGTGGTACGTTGTAAAATATTGCAGTTTTGCGATAGCTTGTATTTATCTTGCCCCATTAGATGGTTAACGAATTAACAAAAAACCACGCAATGACCTTGAAAATTTCTGACAAACCGTTCTTATTATATTAATAATTAGTACTTTCATTGTGTTTACCCACCTGTCACTAATCAATATTACCAACTGAAATGAACTAAGAAGATATTAAACTCTACCAAAAATTAGATCGTTTTCTCAAAAAATCGATCTCGTTTTGTCACTCGAGACGCGTGCTTCCGTCACAGTTGATACTTTCACACTCATTCACCTCGCCGCCGCCCCTTCAAACTAATAATTCCTTGCAGCATATAAAAATCCATTATATTAGATTCAAACGATGTCCGAGAGTTTTTATGCATGGATACCTTTTTCATTTCCGTCACACGTAGGTATCCTTACGCTACTTCCCACGTATGTCCGTCGTTTTCTCCTCAACACACGAAGCATACGTGCGAATGAAACATATTTTCAATTGCAATACGGAATCTCGATATCCAGTTTGGAACCTTTTTTTCACGATAAAAAAAAAACAAACGAAAATGTAAAAATCCACGCGCACGATAGAGAACGTTCACGTTACTGCGTTCGTAAATACCCGCGGGATGAGTCCCACATGGACTCTGTTTCCGGCATTTCCGAGCTTCACAACTCTCTATAATCCTTCCTGTATCGGTCATTTTTCATGGCGAACAGCGAGGAATAAAAGAAGAAAAAAACTCCCTCTTTCGAGACGGAAATAGAAATATTGGTAGTGACTTTATACAGGTCGAAAATATCTTCGCTCCATAGTTTTTACTCATTTTTTCATCCGCTTATTTTTTATTTCCTCGTACAAAGGTGCGATTTTTAATACTGGTTCGAGGTCTTGTCACTCGCAGACGTTTCTCGTTTCTGTGTTTATCCTTCAACACGATACGCTTACAAGACACATACTCGGCTTCGCAAGCTCACCCGGTCAGATCAACAACTTTTCTTCATAACGTGTGCTTTCGAAGCTCTTCGAACGTTACCTTTGACCGAGACACGAATCGTTGATGGGCCTTCAAAATGTGGATAGAGCGAAGGTGAAGGGAAAGAGGAAAACGGAAAAGCCCTCGTCCCAAGAATTTAGATCGAGGCATTCGTTTCATCCCTTTTCCTTTTGCTACGATCTCACGGTTCGTATTTCCAACGAGAAAGTTCGTAAAGCGAACTCCCAGCAAAAAGTTTCCGTCAATCTCTTAAGCATCATCGACAGCCGAGAAGTGTTGTCGATGTATCGAAATAAGAGACTTTCCGATATAAATAAGTGTCTATATACACTAGGATGGCACAAATTTGAGCTCTTTTTTTCCTTTTTCTCGATCCAATTATCTTCTTTAAAGAAACAAAAAAAAATTGTCGCGAAAGCTGCGAGCGGTCAAAAAATATTTAGAGGTCGTTCAAGCCTCCTAAAAATTTAAATTTTCATTACAAATACGATTTTTTTCGTCCGCTTCTCACCCATGAATTTCACGCTTTATAATTTTTAAATTAACCTCGCGAAATCTCTAGCTGGCCAATGAATATTTAGTGGTCGCTCAAAAGCTTCGAAATGTCTAATTCTCGGCAATTTTTGTTACTCTTCTCACTCATAAATTTGACGCCTTGTAATATTTTCAAAACAATAAATCCTTTTTTCTTTAGAAACAGATTTTTCAAATTTACCTCACACTTCTATTCCAAGAATTATAATATTTGTTCTTATAAAATAATTTTTTAAAGCTCTCGTCCGTAAACAAAATTATAGTTCATTTTATTCGTAAAATTAAAATGACCGCTGTTTTCCGCGCATCGTAATGCGTCCCACAGTTGGTCTCGTTAGTCAAACTGCGGACCAATCGCAGCTGTACTCTGTGACGAGCGACGCCATAATACAATAATACATAATAATACATAGTAACACATATCGTCTAATTGGTGTTTGTTACAAATTATTACAATAAATTAGTCAGAAAATGTAACACTTCGCTGTTTATTTTGTTTTTATGCTACAAGGAATTATAGTGCACGCGGGATTTATACTATACATAATAATACATAGTAACACATATCGTCTAATTGGTGTTTGTTACAAATTATTACAATAAATTAGTCAGAAAATGTAACACTTCGCTGTTTATTTTGTTTTTATGCTACAAGGAATTATAGTGCACGCGGGATTTATTTTTTGGGGAGATTGTAAATTTCGAAAACCTTGAGCGACCACTAAATATTCATTGGCCGGCTAGAGCTTTCGCGAAATTAATTAAAAAATTATAAAGCGTAAAATTCATGGGTGAGAAGTGGGCAGAAAAAATCGATTTTTTAATGAAAATTTTAATTTTCGGGAGGCTTGAGCGATCACTAAATATTTTTTGACCGCTCGCAGCTTCGGCTACAATTTTTTTTCTCTAAACAAGATAACTCGATGGTGAGAAGAAGGAAAAAAAATAGAGCTCAAATTTGTGCCACCCTCATATACACGTGACTTTATGCTTTACATCATAAATGAAAACAGTGTAAATCACGGGATGGCTGAAAACTTGATGGCAGGAACTGTACAGAGTCTATGGAACTCTATGTACACTCGATAACGTTTTCCAAAAACATTATTTCGTACTACCATATTTCGGAGCGAACTGCAACAAGTAGATTAAGGCTGAGGGTTTCCCGCTACGAAGTTTAATACAATTTCGAACAGAGCTAATTTTCCATGACCCTTGAAACCATGTTAGTCAAGTTGTCATGCAAGTATTCAAATGGTACTGAAGTTTGCATCGTTAAAATGCAACGACAATTCTTTTTTGTCTTACTTTTGTTATATGTAATGCTATATAACTTTTTTTTTCACAGATTTCGGTTGTAAATGTCTAAAAAAACATTCTCTAAAACGTTGGCTGATTTTCGTAGCTTGAATATGTCAAAAATGAATATCGGTGCATTCCAACGATGCAAATTCCAATTTTACCATCGCTCTTTTAAAATCAGACCACTGATGCATGTGTGAGTAAGAATTCGAAAAAAATGGAAAGATGTAATCTATCAAAAAATAGATAAATGAAGATTTCCACAATTTCAAGTTATTCACTCAGTGCTGTAACTACGTGTATTTTCATTTCAACATCGCCCGTTTCCGGTCATGAAAAGCCAGTTTATGAAATAGACCGCCGACTTTCATTAAGATGAGAATTCAGCAGTCTCTCATCAGGTTTATCAAAGCTTGCTCGGAGTAAGTTCGTTTCATGTTTTCTATAGAAGATAATTCTCATCAATTCGGCTAGGACGTATATAATCCCGTCTAATTAGTTTGATGTTTCCTAGGTAAGGTGCTTTCGTTCAATCCTAAATGCCAGGAAGATAGAATTTATTTAGTCAGAGGTATTAAGAATCATTGATATAAGCCGAGCTGTGGAATATCTGCATCACGACCAACAAACACTTGTGCTCCCTGACTCTCGTAATTTCCGTGATAACAGTCAGAGTAATAATGCTAATAATATTCGCAGGGGAGTGAACAGTCGCTGGTGAAGATGCTCGCAAGAGATTTGTATGCAGTCCTTAAGAATCCTCTGCGTGTACATTCTTGTTCAAAAGTTCGGTCGAAACTTTAAGGATATCGTGAATCTTTTGTGCTTCTTCGCGTGTCGATTTTATACTCCACTTTTATTGCTTCACCAGACTTTCCATGCAGTTTTTAGAGGGTGCAACTTTCTCTGGATCCTCGCGATCGTATGTAGTTCAAACATTTTTCTCAAGTTTTTACGTCGTCGCGACGTACACAAATTCTCATTCGATAAATTCTTTTTTATCACTATATACGTGCAAAAATGGATTATCACTATCCTGCTGTCCCGTAATGTTCCGTACACGATACTGCGTCTCCAAACTTTTTTCGGCAAATTGTTATTCCCGATGTCGATGCAATATCACAGAAGTTGCCAAGCCATCAGAATTCGCAAAGAATATCCAAAACTGTTTACCGGTGAACTGACGGACCTGTGGATCGATAAACCAACCCACGTCGCATACAGAAATGAGTGGTATAAGTAATTTTTGGCGTTCCCGTGCGGAAAACTGATAGGGCATCCCTAATAAAAATAAGGGCCTTTCAAGGCTTTCCTAGTGCTTTCCCTAGTAGGGATTTCCACAATGGGCCCAGACTTGGCCATTATCGGGATAAACTTGTAGGGATTACCACAATAGGCCCCGCCCGAGTCGAAATTTTCAGCCTATTTTAAAGGCCTTTGATCCTATGTCAGCCTCACTTGAGTCTGTTTACTGCTAGAAGTCCTACTATGGGCTCCTAACATGCTCTTTCTTTGCTGCTTACCTCCTGCATAGGCCCTAATACTCCTACCTAACCTAGCTGAAGTCGTTGCAGCTCCTCTTTTGCTACTAGAAGTCTTACTATGGGTCCTAACATGCTCTTCCATTGCTGCTTACCTCCTGCCTAGGCCCTTATACTCCTACCTAACCTAGCTGAAGTCGTTGCAGCCCCGCTTTTGATTGCGTTTGGACCTATCGCGCATTTGGCTGTTTCGACGAAACGAGGGTGGGGATGGTCGCATTCGAAAGAGGGGGTCTGATAGTTTTCAGTAACCATCTTGCGTTGGACTAGGTAGGACCGCGCGTTCGACGTAGAGGCGTACTTTTCCAATGGCTTTTCCATTATCTCCACCCAGCGAACCTTTCGCGTTCGCTTCAAACTTGCCCCTGTAGCTCCAGCAACTGTCCAAAGTGGAAGAAATGGATCTTGGGCAAACAGTTACAATATTTTTTATAGGAATTGCCCTCACGTATGCATGTATACGCGGATCCCTATAGCATGCACACATGCATACGTATAGGTACTAGTATACGTGCGTTGGTGTATGCTTAGGCGTGTATGTGTGCGGGTATATACGTGTGTCTACGCATGCGCGTATTCAGGCATATGTATCTCTATATGCGTAATAGAGTGTATGCGTGTGCGTGTATATGTGTGCCAATCGACGTCCTCCTTACGCCTGCAAATGGAGAAGAGGGAAATTTGTTTCCGTTCTAGGCCCTAAGTAGGAGCTCATTTTATATTGAATACGAAGCTACTTTACTGCCTTTATCTCCTACCACTGTGAGGATCTGGAGGGGCAAAATAGGCTGAAAATTTCGACTCGGGCGACTTGGCCATTATGGGGATAAACCTGTAGGGATTTCCACAAAAGGACCCGACTTGGCCATTATAGGGATAAACCTGTAGCGATTTCCACAATAGGCTCAGACTTGGCCAGTATAGGGATAAACAAGTAGGGATCTCCACAATAGGCCCAGATCTGACTATTATAACGATAAAACAGTATAAATAGGTTAGGCTATATGGTTGATGGTATTTCATTTATTCAAATCGATTATATACATCGATCGAATAATATTATCGAACGCAAATTGGGAAAAAGCGTAAGGGCATCAGCAAATAAAAAATTAACGATGAACACAAATATGCAGACAAACATCAGACAGTATTTATTTATCAAATTAAAGAAACCTTTTACATAGATACAAACAATTACTCATGGTTTCACTCATAAATGGAGTAATGCTAGCGCATAAGTGTGCACAGTCTCAACCGGTTTTCTCGACATTTTTATAGCTACTAATTTCCGCTCAATACTCATCATAGGGAAAATTATTTCTTCTGAAGACTTCGCTGATATTTCCCATTCATAAACTTTATCTGACTGTGTAGGATAAGTAAATAAATTGGTCTTTGTTTTCCAGATCTTTCCCTCAATGGAAATAGATTCTAGTGATTCAGTAGACCCATATATTTTTTTATTTCTACTACACATCCATTCCTTAGAATGGATTATTTTTTGTGTTAATTTTGTCATGGCAGTTTGTCATAAAGGCTCACATGCAAATACGCATTCATATTTCTACGCGCGCACACATACATACACATGTACTCACGCCCACACCTATGCACATGAACAATTACATAAAAACAAATACAGATATATCCTGACGCATTTAACATACACGTATATACACTGATACGGATATTTTATGGCGCTGAAATGGTTATGATGAGGCGCCGTTGAGGCATTTTCAGGGCGCTAAAATGGTTTTGATGAGGCGCCATTGAGGCAACTTATAAGGCCCCGGTCGTTGCTCCTTTAAGGGCCGTTGTTGATAAAGTGTGACTGGCCGCTAACGGCCCTCATGTGGCTTCCAGATTAGGGCCCGAATAAAGTTAGGGGAATATTATTGGGGCCCGATCACAGCCCCAACTCAATTGCTGCACGGGTTTTCTGGACCTCGGAAACAAAATTAAAAAAAAATATACATCGGCCATTTTCGTTGTGCACCAAACATTCGCCATTTTGAAGACCCGAAAAAACATTTTTCTGCCGAAGATTATCATTTTTTCTGCCTTGGAGAGAACTGTTTGAACTATTTATGTTGCAATCTTGAACATGCGTTTGTTTCGGCAGATGCAGGTACAAAATACAGGTGGAAAAGTGATAATAAAACAGTAATCAACTCTAATACTAGTTTACTTTGCAATCGCGAACATTGGCTCATTGAGGCAGTTAAAGGTATGGAATACAGATGAAAAAGCGCAATAATAAAGAGTAATCAAACAACGGCTCGCGTCTTTAATAATTAAATGCTAGAACTACATTTGTACCGGTGCTGAATAATTTCGCAAGCTCCGTCAACCGGGTGCGGTCCATAGAGACCAGAGCAAACGAATTATGACGTATTCCATATGACACGTGCATACGCACATTCGTACGAGCGACAAACATTTGGTAGTCCGCGAGACTACCTCACTCGCTCTCGAATGAAAAACGGTAAGTGGATATATGGTCCAGAAAATCATGGAAGCTGAACCGCGAGCTTTACACTGAATTTTTTACATACCAATCCGTGCTACCCTTTGCAAAATTTCCTCCAAACGGTTACTATTATAACGCTTTTATTAAGTGTAACATTTATGGCACGGGATAAATTTTCGAAAAGAACCCCCCCCCCCCCCCTCCCCGACCGGGCTGAAATTTTGCACAGACCTTCTTTTTAATATCTCGAGAGATCCCCTAAACGGCTTTTTGGCGACGTGCCATACTTTTCGAGATATCGATTTTTGAAGGTTATTTTTTTACTGCACGTCTACTATAGCAACAGACTCACGAGGGGAGAATGCCAATCGGAACCCACCGATTGCGCCCAAAATGCCTGGGTAGGAGGTGGGCCCCCACTTAACGTTCCTAAAATATTTCGCGTGAGTGGGCCATAGGAAAGGGTAAAACGCTCTCCAAAGATTTCCGAGTAGAGCTTGAGGGATATTTTTTCAACCATTTCCAAGTCACCGGCGTAGCGCAGTGGTCAAGTGAGTTGCCTGTCACCCCGCTGGGTTGGGTTCGATTCTCGCTCCTGCCGTTTTTAATTTTTTTTTTAATTTCTCGCATCGTTCAAATATTTATAGCAGAATTTAAAAATATTCAAGCAGTCAATTTATATAATGATCGTTTTCATCTGAAAATCGAGTTAAGGAATTGTTTTAAATTATACATTTTGCTCTGATCTGCTCAAACCAGGTTTTTATAAACTGTGCCTGGTGTAAAAATATGTATGTTTTAAATGTTTCTACGATAAATTTCACTCTAAAAATTGTAAAATTATTTCTGATGATGAAGACAAAGCATACTTAATTACAAGAATTTTCGGACCTTTGATTTTCATTAAAAACTTCACCTAATCATTAGGTGTAGTAAAAAAGAAATCCATTATAGATGGCTTTAGTAATCTGTATCTCGCGCTGTATAAGTGCGATCGGATTACGCTAGATGGCGTTAGAAAGATAAGATTTTGTACTAAAATAAATACCCCAGACAGTTTTATAATTGCTTGACTCAATATTGTCTGAGCGCGCGTCAAAGATGGCCACCAGCAAAGTGAAAATACGCCATATTTTACAGTTTCTCTTCGATAAAGGCGAAAACGCTAGCCAGGCGGCTGAAAATGTGAATAGTGTTTATGGTCCTGATACTGTAACAGCCAATCACGCGCAATTTTGGTTTCGTCGATTCCGTTCCGGTAATTTTGATATCAAAGATGCACTACGCTCTGGAAGGCCAATTATCGAAAATATCGATAAAATAATGGAAATCGTCGAGTCCGACCGTCATGTAAGCACTGTTTCGATTGCCCAGGAGCTAAACATTGCACAAAAAACCGATCGGAACCACTGGAATACGGCTGGATAAAAAAAGAAGCTCGATGTATGGGTGCCACACGAGTTAACGGAAAAAAACCTCATGGACCGAATTTCCATCTGCGAATCGCTGTTGAATCGCAACAAAATCGACCCATTTCTGAAGCGGATTGTGACTGGTGATGAAAAGTGGGTCGCTTACGACAACGTCAAGCGAAAACGATCGTGGTCGAATCGCGGTGAGCCGGCGCAAACAGACTGGCCAAGCCAGGATTGACAGTCAGGAAGATTTTGCTGTGTGTGTGGAGGAATTGGCAGGGAATCATCGACTATGAGCTGCTCCCCTACGGCCAAACTCTTAATTCAGACCTGCACTGTCAATAATTGGACCGTCTAAAGGAAGCAATCGTCCAGAAGCGGCCAGCTTTGGCCAATAGAATAGGAATGGTGTTCCATCAGGACAACGCTAGGCTACACACATCGATAATGACTCGCCAGATGCTCCGGGAGCTTCGTTGGGAGCATCTTATGCATCCACCTTATAGTTCGGATCTGGCACCAAGTGATTACCACCTGTTCCTGTCTATGGCGAATGATTTGGCTGGTGAAACATTCGCCTCAAGAGAAGCTTGTGAAGATCGACTGTCCCAGTTTTTTGCCAATAGGAACGAGGGTTCCTATGCGAAAGGCACAATGAAATTACCTTCAAAATGGCAACAAGTCAGCGGCCAAAACGGTGCATATTTGACTTACATCGGATCATTCTAACTATGCTAAATAAATCCTTCAATTTCATGCGAAAATGGGGGATTTCTTTTTACTACACCTTGTATATAAGATAACTGCTTGAATACATTTAAATTCGACAATAAATAGTTAAACATTGCGAGAAATTAATTTTTTTTAAACGGTAGTATTGAGAATCGAACCCAAGCTAGCGGGGTGACAGGCAATGCGCTTGACTACTGCGCTACGCCGCTGACTTGGAAATAGTTGGAACCTCCTGCTACCCACGCGATTTAGGCGAAATCGGTGGGTCCCGATTGGCGCTCTCTCCTTGCCAGTTCTAGCTGTACATATACCTATAGGTATATGGTATGACCCGCACTCTTCGCTATGTCCGGGTCTTCGCCAAGTCTCGCGTTACCCCCTCCCCCCCCCCCACGGCGATGTGGGCGCAGGTCACCTCCGATGTGCGCGTAGAATTGTGGGGTGGTGGACCACTGGTGTGGGAGCAGGGCACCTTGGATGTGCGTGTGGAATGTTGGGGTGCGTAGAACACTGGCGTGGGCGCAAGGCACGTTAGATGTGCACGGAGCACTGGTGTGGGCGTGGGTCACCTTGGATGCGTGTATGAAATGGTGGGGCGCAAGGCGCTCCGGATGTGCGTGTTGAATTGTGCGGTGCGTAGAATGCTGGGGTGGAGGCGACACACCGCGGATATATGTATATTGAAGCGTATGCGCGTGAAATATTGACACAGACACAGAGCATCATAGATTCATTTTTTGTTTTTCCACAGTTCATTTTTAGAAGTGTAATAGATTTTTATAGTTCATTTATTAGTTCAACATTTCTTTTTGTTTTCTATAGTTTATGATATTTCTGGGTTTTCCAAAGATTTAAATTTTTTTTGGATTTTGTATTGTTTTTTTTTTTTGGATGACGAAGATCCACACAAAGCGGAGAGGGCGAAAACGTATCAAAAGACGTGGCAGCTTCTTGACGCCAAGGAATTAAAAAAGAAACGTTTACCCCACTGATTGACCTCACTGACAAAAACGCCGCGCACTCTTTATACACTAACAAGGAGACGGCACGACCGTGGGGTCCGAGATTTGGCCGAATTTTTTTGTGGTGAAAGAGGACCCCTAGCACCTCACGTGGTTAAAGTAGTAGGACGCATTACTCGGAAAATTCCGAGAAAAATCGATTCAAAGTTTCTTAGGCGCCTTATGAGTTTAAAATGTCAGGTACTTGTCGAGCCGCCGTCTAGTCTAGACGGTTAGGGTTCGGTCTTTTGCGCCGTATATCTCGGGTTCGATGCCTCCTTCGGATCTTATTTTTTTTCTTTTTGTTTTGTTATCCCCACAATTATTCAAAACGTTTCTCATCCGTACATTATTTTTTAAAATTTATTTACATTATTTTTTTTAAATTATTTTCATTTTTATAACATTATTTTCTTTTTCTTTCCAATAAAACAATTCACAACGGTGGGTTTTTTATTTTTCATTCTAAAGTAAATGAGGAGGAACATTGGGTTTTTAATGAGAATAACAAAGTCGATTAGGAAAAATACAATTTTTATTCATATAATAATTATATACAAAAATCACAGTGGTAATTATCGTAGAAACAAGTAAAGCAATAATTTCTACGACATCTTGCGCAACATATAAAAGCGGATTTTTTTCAATCGCAGGGAGTTTGCAATACATCCGTACAAAAACATGTCCCATTAACATTCATGAAAATGTTTCTAGACAAGACAAATGTTTACAGACAAGTTAAAATTTTTATAAAGCGCTTGCAAAATTTCAGCGAATTGTTAGAGCAGAATCGGGAAATTAATTCCCGGGACGATTGTACAGTAGAACCTCGATTATCCGAACCAATTGGGACCGAGACTAGTTCGGATAACCAAAAGTTCGGATAATCGAAACGTGGGTTTTTTGGGACGAGACATATATATTAAAATTTGACATTCATATTAACGTTGAAATATGTGTGTGTGTGTATGGAGTGTGTGCGTGTGTGTGCGCGCGCGCGCGCGCGTGTGTGTGTGTCTGTGTGTGTGTGAATTTTAAACACCTAAAAAGAGTCGAATGATTTTTTTTTTTTTTTTTTCAAATAAAATCGTCCATTTTTAATTGACGAACGGCTGTAACGCATTTTTGAGCGGCTAAGTCTCGCAGCCGTTTGAGAAGGAGAAGTTGTGTTGGGTTGCTCATTGTTGCTCACGGCGGTGGCAGCGAGCGACAATGCATCTTCCGCGCCAACGTTCGGATAATTGAGCGTTCGGATAAACTAAGTCATCGTTCGGATAATTGAGGGTTCGGATGATCGAGGTTCGGATAATCGAGGTTCCACTGTTAAAAATCCATTCAATAATTCACGATTAATTATCGTCACCAATATTCCGAAACATGATTCAATATGCCTGGTTTGCCTCAAAATTATCAGTTACTAGAAACATTTTCATGAATGTTAATGGGAATCGAAATCCATGATTTTGGCTTCGCAGTCTCTAAAGGTATAAAATGTTGATTATTTTTAGTTAACGTAAGACAAATACATATTTTTGGCTTGCCAATGCCTAAATATATAGGCATTTGATTGTTTGTCTTACAGTAACTAAAAACAATCAACATTTTATATCTTTAGAGACTGCGATATGAGATATCCCAGACACTGAAAATCTCAAATTTCTAGATATCGAAAAGCCAGTCTTGGAATTTTTTTCACGTCAACCAAAGGAAATGAAAACTACATACCTCTACGGAAATACATTTTTCGGTGCCTTCAGTTGACGTGAGAAAAGTTCGTGAATTGGCTACTGTATACCGATATATATATATTTTTCAATGTCTCTGATCGCTGCCAAGAAATCCATGTTTTTCGCTTTGCAGTCTCTAAAGATATAAAATGGTCATTGCCTTTAGTTAATGTAAGACAAACAATGAAATGTTCATATCATTTGGCACTGGAGAGTCAAAAATATGTATTTGTCTTACATTAACTAAAAACAATTAACATTTTATATCTTTAGAGACTGCAAAGCCAACGTCATGGACTTCTTCGCAGCGATCGAGACATCGAAAACCTCATGCTTCTAGATTTAGAGGAACCAGTCTATGAATTGTTCTCACATCAAAGCATTAAAAAATATATATTTTCATGGATATACATTTCAAATTGCCTTCAGTTCATGTAAGACAAATGTAAGAATTTGCTTTTGTATACCGAGGAATATAAATGTGCCAATGTCTGTATCTGTCAATCTGTCAGTTTGTGTCTGGCAATTTAATATTTTTTTAACTTGAATACATACGTTGTACTGTAATCTAATGGTGCAATCAATTTTATTGATCTCATAAAATATTTGGAACAATGTTATTCGTAAGGTTTAAAACTTTTTTACGTCTGATTAATTTAAAAAGTAGATTAAAACCATTTCTTAAATTAAAACAAAAAAGAATGATAAGGTCCACGAATGATAAGGTCCATATTTTTTCATAAGTCAAAACAAGCGATCGTGTTTTTGAGGAGAGTTTGTTCTATTACTTGGCATACAATTTTAATTTTTTCACAGTTTTTAATATAGGTATAGCCAGAACTGAGCTTGTTAGCTATAGATATATAAGGGGCGCAGCAAAAAATTACTTTCAAAAATCGATATTTGAAAAACTATAATGTGTCGCCAAAAATCCTTTTAGGGAAAATCTTAAAATATTGAAAGGAAAGTATGTGCAACATTTCAGCGCAATCGGAGGGGGACCTTTTTGGAACTTCACTCAAAAGGGATATCTCCCTACGAATTTTAACGCGCTTATTCCCAACAATGTAGCAATGAAAAATGGGACGAGAAAAATAGATTCCGAAATGCTTAAGAGCCAACTTCGTTTTGAATGTCTTTCATCTCCAGACATTTGTACCATAAGTTCTCCAGTGCACACAACTTTCGGTATATAAGTAAGAAATGATCTATCGTTGTATTTGAGAGATATACGTGTATTTGCTACGAGGATCGAAATGCTTTGGCACTCGACCAAAAATCATTTCGTTTCCGTGAAATATCTGATGAATAGGCGTTCTCGCATTATCGAGACTCCATAGCCTCCTAGAAAGTCTATAACCCATTAACTATTTATCCTTGAGCACAGACGCGTATTTCTGCCAGCGGCTTACTGCTTAAGACAGTATTGTTGTCTGGAGCGCTGTTTGGAGGTGATTTTTAGAATAAAATAACTGAAAAAGGCATACACTTATTTATTGATTCTTTAAGAGTACCTACAAACTAAGAAAAAAATGATTATCATGTACTTTTGTATGTTTGTGGAGAACGGTGTGCGAAAAACTTGGCGACCAATATTGTGGACGTTGTATGAATCTGAAAAAAAAACCGAAAATATTCTTAATCTCTACGAGTGTTGTGATGCTTAATACCAGATTCAGCGAAAACAAATTTACAAAATGGCAGCATGCTAAATTATGATTATTAATTTTTCCAATTTTTCTGACCATTCTACGAATTATATGCAAAAAAATCTATTTTAAATCAATACTGCGACCTATGCTGAAAAACAGTCTGCTGAAGGTGTATGCCAAATGTGCGCTCAATCGTTTAATTAGCTATCGAGATATCGTCGTTGCCGGTTTAAAAAGAATATTTTCGAGAAAAACGCGTTTAACGTTGCTGCATTTTGTCCGCGCTCTCCGTGCGTACTCCTTATAATTTCTAACTCGGCTAATTTTATGAGTATTATTGAACGATTTTCACAGACGTATTCAGAAAGGTCTGTGGAATAATAAAAACAAATTAAAAAAACGATTTTTTCAAAATTCTAGACGTCAATACTGCCTTAATCTTGACGCCGAATGGTGAATCGGCGTAAGGTGAGCAAGGTGGCGTCGAAAATGAGAAAATGCTTACGTTATAGGAAATACTACATTGAATTACTTAAATATTATCTGCTACAGTCGAACCTCGATATGACGAATCTGAAGGGAAGTTTGTTATATCGAGTTTTCGTTATTTTGAGGTTTCGTTATGCCGAAGTCATATTCCTTAAAATGATCTATAAAAAGATATATTAGTATTATAAATATGGGCATATTTTTAGAAGAAAGAAAAGTTCAAATTAGATAATTTTTTACAAGCAATTAGCAATCAGAACACAATGTATATGATTGGGTCGTTGCATCAAGGTTTCGGGTGTCTATCGGAAGAGAATGCACAAATCTTCGTTATATCAAAAATTTCGTTACATCGAGGTTCGTTATGTCGAGGTTCGACTGCACTAGGTGTCGTAACCGGCTTCGTTCGCGCATGTTTACGCGGTCAATTTTCTCACTGCACGTCTCGCATTTTTGTTAATGGTACCTTTAGGCAAGGAAAAAACTACCGATTTGCATAATTTTTTTCCCATAGAAAGATTCCCCCGCCATTTTTTAGACTTATGGTATGTTTTATTACTACTTTTGGCTGTTGCATGGTATTTTTTCATTAATCTTTAAAAATGGTGGATGAATGGCACCGTCTTCTAAACGGGTTGCGGTGGATGTTGTCAGACGGGGTGACACATAGCGTCGGCGGGATCAATTTAAAAAAACCCAACGGAGATTTTTTTTCTTTAACACTCAGACGCAGAATATATACCAAAAGAAAGTGAGAAATGTTATAAATCTATGAAATATTATGCTTTGAAACAATAAGATTGAATTTTCCGAAAAAAGGCAAAAAAAATAATACTTATTCTTTTTCATTTTCGAAAACATTTACGGTCATGTTTTAGACCATAAGGTGAGAAAGACTAAATTTCATCAGAATCGGTCGATTCGTTATTTAGCTAGACGTCACGCCAGTTTTGGAAACACAGTTCAGGAGACCGTGAAGATTTTTAAAGATTAGTAAAAAAATTTGATAAGAGCCAAAGGTAGTAATAAAACATACCCTGGGTCTCAAAAATGGTGAAACTATTTTTCCTTAAAAAAAAATGAATATCAGCAAATGTTTTCTTCGCCTAAAGGTATATCCCCCTTCAACTGCTCAGCCCCTCCGGTAACCTACCGTCACACTGCTGAAAACCGCATCCAAATCGGACCATTGGTTTCGAAGTTTATCGGGTACAGACAAACGGACAGACTCTTCCGTTTATAAGTGTAGGAATAATATTTACTCGCGAAACTATTAAAGTTTCATAGAGTACACGAAAAATTACATAACAAAAAAGATCAGAACGTTCGGGGAAAACTGTCGCAACCACTTGTTGCTACGACGATCCGAAATTAGCTTCAGCTCTTCACGCCCAATGGAAGCAAACATGGGTGGAGGTAATATCCGTTCTGTAGCCGGTAGTACTCCGTTCCGTATCCGGTAATTGGATCTTATTGCCGCAAGAGCTTTTCGATTTGAATGCCGCACTGACGACTTTCATCATATGGATACATTAGTTGGATTTTCTTTTTGCTTTTGATCGTATTCCAACAGGAAGCTTCGATGTCCTCGTGTCCGACCATACGCAAGAGACACTACTGAATTGTCATTCTAGATTGAGAAGAAGGTTCGATAAGGAAAACCATAGAATCTTGAAAATGAAAAGTAACCAGATAAACGCTTTATTCGACCTTGGGAATTAAAATACACCTATACTTCAAATAATAAAGCAATATTTGCAACAATACAATCTTAATATACACATTTCTGCCAGAATGAAGTATTTTTTTGCACACGAACACACACGCACGTAATTATTTATTTTCCATATTAGGATTATTATCCAAAACCCTTCTGTTCAGATTGAGGTCGTAAATTTCTGATAACGACACGTAAAAACGTACGAGTCATTTTCGTCCCCAAAATGGGTCCAAAAAAATAGATCCCAAAAAATTATTCCTGTTGCATTCTAATGATGCAAACTTTAACATGAATGTAATCAATTAACAGGAGGTAGACGAGAGTTGGCTGCAAAATTGCTGGTGTTGTTGAAAACTAATTGGGGAACCAAGCAATTTGAGAAACTTGTGTTAAGCAGAAACGCAATATGAACGTGGATTATTATAAAACTACCATTAGCGAGAGCTCGACCAATGAGAGGTGAATAATTCATTAAATGAATTATGTATCACAATGCACGTCCCGATTTGCGTGTTAATTTTCACGCGAAAAGTCATCGTTGCACCGTCCATAAGACCTCGGTACTCTTTCCCGATGTAAAACGTGTTCGCTCAGAAAAAATCTCAATCCCCCATTTTCTTTTTCATTTTCGTTAACTTTTTTTGAACTTATATAATTCCACGAGACCAACAAACCTCACGTTCCAGAGTGCTGACATATTAGACGCTAACGCATTGTCGAGAAAATTAATTAACGGTCTCTCTGGGACGTTGTGCACACATCGTAACGATGAATCCTCATACCGAATGCAAAATCTCATTGGGCACTGTAAATTACTCTCTAAATAAGAGACGATTAATTGGCAAATTATTACAGAATTTTCGAGTCCACAGGATCCTCGTGCTCGGATAAATTGCAATAAGCAAGGCATAGGTATGATTTTGTCGGCAAACATAATTGTATACAATACATTACAAGTGCCGCTTTTGGCCTGTAGCGATTTGTTCAAGTACGCAGAGTAGAACGAACCCGGATAAATTATCGGTTATCGATTTTCCCCCTGATACAAATACGATCTTCAACAGAATGTCACGCTGGGAAATTCTAAATTCAATTATAGATTTGTGCGACCATATTGGTACGAGCTTCGTGACAGGCAACGGACAGCTATCGATTCATCAAGCCTAATTCTTACTACTCTCTTGATCGCACTGGCAGTAGCTGTAATGTATGGCGTGCGGATTGCAGATCAGGCTATAACTGTCAAGTTATTTTCGAAAGGTGACTCCAGGATTAGTTTGGGAAAAAATGGTCGGGACGTGTGGATGCTTGACCTTTGTTGTGGAGATATAGAGTTATTTTCAAACTTGAAGTACCTTATCCTACAACATCACCAAGATTATCAATCTCGATGATTTCGACTTTACTGTTTTGTTGTTGGTGTTTAAAACGTAATTTGTTATGGCCGCGGTCTCATTCGTCATCTGATCATTAGGATAATTCCGGGGGAGTTGGCCATAAGAGAGAGATGGCTAATAGAAATGTTTCATAGAACCTCGCACTAGATTTCACCTTTTATGGCTTAGTTCGCTTCGCGTCGTGCACAGGTGCAAGTTTACGAGCAAAAGGTTGGCAAAAAATGTTAAGTAAGTAAAATCCTGTTTAATTATTCTGTCCACTGCTTTTTTTTAAGGTTTCATGTTTATATTGTAGTGATGTTATTTTGTAAAAGATATGGTTATTTTTGTATTTCTCGAATAGTTCACGAACAGTGCTTTGTTATAACCTCAATATTTCGCATGTATTGTTTCTACATGTTTACATTTTAGATGTGGCCAAATCTCTCCTGGGAGATTAGGAGAGATGGCCACATACAGTCGGTGTATGATGGCCATAGTATTAGTTGTAATGTGTTCAAGTAATTCATTTGATGTACACTTGTTTTAGATGCATAATAAGTACAAGAGAAAAGTAATTTCTCTACGAGGGAACTGGACTCAAGAATCATTAAAAGTAGCTATTAGTGCTGTAAAAAATGATGAATTGTCGGTTCGTGCGGCCGCTAGGACCTACGAAATACCTAGGAAGACCTTAGAAAGACGATATAAGAACAATGACAAAAAATGTTGCGGCGGAAATTATTATAAAACTCGTTTCATCGAAGAATGGAGCTTCAGTGGATAGTGTGCCAACTTTGGGTACACAAAAATTATACTGATTTCTATTGTATGTGCTCTAGATCTGGCAAAAATAAAAAAATAATAACTAAAACATAAAACCAAAGGGAAAACCGAGAGCGTAATGCTGGGTAACTAGCCATCTCACCTCTACTTCTATGACCATCACACCCGGATACTCCGGGAGAGATAGCCAATCGTGATTTTAAAATAATTGTAATTTTAACCCTAGGACCCTACACATGGGTACCGCAAACCCCTGAGACGTACAGGTCCGTCTCAGGCGCCATACCCCCAGCACAAATTCAAACAAACCGACCCATTATGAGAGTAGAGGAGGGGGAATAATAAATCATAACAACTGAAGTGGACAGGTACGACCTTCAAGGTCACAAAACAATAAGCGGAAGGAAAGACGAGTGAGAGAAGAAAAAACAGAAAAGAACAAAAACAGTCTAAGGTATAAAAAGTTAGAGAGAAAAAGAAAAACAGAAAATAAACAAAAACAGTAGAGAAAGGTAACGACAGGTAAAAAGTAAAGAAAGGGGAAAAGTCGTTGGAAAGAAAACAGAGAAAGTAACAAAAAAAATAAAGGAAGAATTAATTTATTTAAAACATGAAAAAAGGTTAACAATAAAGGGAATGATGGGAAGGGGAAAAGTAAACAGTAAAATACGGGTATAAAAGAGGAGGAGAGTTGGAGGAACGGCACTTCTACTTCTTTGTGTGGATCAAACAGTACCGCTCGGCAGAGTACCACCTTCTAGGAGGGGAAAAGCTGAAAGAGGGGACCATTAAGAAACTTAAAAAGGAGAGAATTAGGAAATAGTTTTTTTTATCAATAAATACGGAAACAAAAACCGGGATAAGAATGAGAAAAGAGGGCACTAAAAAACATTAAGAATAACGAAGGAGGAATAAATTACGAAAGGAGAGATAGAAAATTAGTATTAGGAGAATATAAAGAGAGAGGAGGTAGGAAACTTGCGAACGACAATACATACACACACACACACACACCTGTAACACACAATCATAGCGACAAGGATATCAAAGGACGTGCATCAGGAGACCCTGAAGGTCAAGAGCGGATATCAAATTCGAGCATTGACCATTGCAAGGTGTGTGGCGACCTCTGGCGTCGCGATCCATAGTTAGAATAATCGATTATCAACGCGCGATAATCGATTACGCTCACGCAGAGTAATTAGGAGAAAGCGCGCCGTAGCGCGACAATAGAGAGGGCGCTCGACACTGCGCGCCACCACCAGCGGTAGCGTAAGAGGGGGAAGCGCGTCGCGAACTCCGAGCGCCGTAACTCACCACGCCGCAAGCGACAATACACAAAGGAGAGAGGGAAGAAAGTATAGACGGATGATAGGGCAACCGCGTTCAGACATCCTTACCGTCCGAGTAGATCCGCGAGCCGAGTATTTTACCGACGGAGTAGCGACGTATACTTAGCACACGAAACACACAGCAACACAAAAAACACATCACACCTGTACACAACGAGCTTTTTAAATTATATCGAGTCACAAAATGGAATAAATAACATTTTATTATAAAATACCACAAAACAAAAGAGTCTCAATTAATTTCCTCACTGATCGAGTCCCGAACCAATAAATTTAATTGTAAGAAATTCCGACCGGTTACATTTGGCGCCCAACGTGGGGCACGATCAAAGGAAAGAAAGACTCGTAAAACGGTATAAATAATAATAAAATGGCGCAACAAAGTAACGATACCTCCCTTGATTGGGAATCAACAACGGCGGATGGGCTAATAGAAGAAGCCCGTCAAAGAGATCGGCAAAATATTGGGCGACTGTCGGAAATAGGACCAGCACAGACAACGAACGAAGAAACATTTGATATCGATCAAAATATGGGCAACACCGAGGTAGTCGTTGAGGACAACGAAACTGAGCACAGCGAAACCACCTTGGCTCTCATAAAAGCCATGAACAGTATACGCAACGAGCAACGCAGGGAACGCCTCACCACCCAGGCGGAAATTAAGCAACAAGATGATCACTGCATCGTAAGGGCACGTCAGCTGAACGATCAAGTCAACAAAAAGATCGCGAACGAAATGAACAAAATCGAAGAACGCACGGAACAGAAAATCATGATTGCTCAGAAGATGATCGAGCAGAGTCACGAAGAAACTCAAAAAGAAAATAACGAGAAAATCGAAGATTTTGATACCCGAGTGGAAGCCATCAGAAGGACAATATCCCAGCTCTTCCACTCATCAAAGGAGGTGGGAGAGGTCGTGACGGATCACTCCAAACGAATTACGGCATGTGAGAAGAACATTCAGGCCCAAATTTCAGCCACCAGATCTAACACGACGTGGACAGCAGGCTTGATGTCAGTCAGGCGTATGCAGGAAAACAAAAGCCACCAACATACAACGGCGATGGAAAAGAACGACCAATAAGGTTTCTGAAGGACTTCAGGGAATTCTTACCGGAAACACCGATCTTCATTATCTCATCAGCCAGTCACTCTGGGATACGGCCAAGGATTGGTGGAGAATCGTTGAAGAAAGGGTCCAGTCAATTGAAGAATTCGAAGAAAAATTCCGAGCACGTTATTGGAGCCAAGAGATCCAAGATAAAATACGGAGAAATCTCGAATTTGTGGCATATGAGTGGGATGGGCATCGAATGACCCGGACCGAATATGCCACCCAAATCTTTGTAAACGCAAAAGACTTAAGCCAAGGTCCGACGGAGGAACAAATCATCCGGAAACTGGCCAACCATTTTGACGAATCCATCAGAATGGCAGTACGGCTCAGTGGCATCAAAAACATTGATGGCTTCCTTGAGCTTTTGGAGAGTATGGATGGAGCGGGACCTCTGAATGCTAGAAGATCCTTTCCACGGTGGCATGAGACCAGCAATTCAAACTGGCAGCAAAACAACCAGTGGAAGAACCAAAGGTTAGGGGCATTCGGGGGACGCCGCCCAACGGGGACGAACCAGCAATGGAGACCAGAATACCCGAGATATTCAGGGCCACCACCACCATTCCAAGGCCAACCGCAATGGGGTAGGGGGTATGGGACAGCTAACGCGGAACCAGAGCCGTGGATGCAGCGCGGATATGGGAATACAAGACCCCCTCTGAATCCTGCCGCATCACCATGGAATCCAAATCAGTCCGGGGGACCAGCGACCGTGAACATGCCGATCAGAGATCAACAGGAGTCACAGGCATCGCCAACACAAATTGGGCAACCCGCCGGACAACAACAGAACCAGGGAAACTGCTGAACGTTGCGCCCGAATCGATGGCAATCACCACGGTGAATGAAACATCACGAGGCGCAACGGACGATGAAGAAACCCAGGAGGCCATGGAGGAAGCACGTCAATGGATGAAGAGAAACCTGAAGAAGAGAGAAAGAATGAAGAAGAAACGGCACATTCAAAACGAGACGGAAGAGCAAGATGCCGAGCAAATCATTCAACTAGGAATGATCAGAATTCTTGATAATAAACGAATTCGGGCACAGAACGGCCAACGAACAGAAAGACCAACGAAACAACGAGAAGGAACGAGCAAAAGTCTCTCCCTGTCACAAGAATTCGTCAAACAAATCGAGGGACAGCCGAGGAACCAGCACCCAATCGCAGAGGTTAGCGCTGGGAGAAGCACCCACGAAAGTCACGAAATCAGGAAGAAAAATGAGTCTATGGGAGCCTTCGCGAGCAATTTATACGAGCCGTCACGAGAATTCGTCATCGAGGAAGATGGACAGACGGCACCCCGGCAAGCAGTTCATCCAAAATGTTCAAGCATATCGGTCAGCGACAAGGGGAAACCCAGTGGGAATCCAGACCAACAGTAGCAGCAAGATAACATGCCCTCCCGAAAAATTCCACCAGCAACATTCTGAGGGACTTAAGCCGCGCCCGATGCGGCCAGTCACGGAAATCATAGCCGCGGTCGCATTCGCAGGAAAAACCGGACAAATACCAAGATGGCAACGTTGCCAACAACAGCGTCGTGGAGCCTTGCTGGCTGGACATAAAAGACGACGAGGAAAACGGGAACATCAACACAGACGACGTCCGCGTAGCAGAGCGTATCTGACGGGACATGGCCCTGAAAGACGGCGAGGGAAGAGGGGACGGCAACGTCGACAAGGGCAACGTGGCGGAGCGTTTCTGGCCAGACCTGGGCCTGAAAGACGTCGAGGAAAGAGGGGACGGCAACGTCGACAACGACAGAACGGCAGAGCGTTTCTGGCCAGACCTGGGCCTGAAAGACGTCGAGGAATGAGGGGACGGCAGCGCCGACGACATCCGCATAGCAGAGCGTTTCTGGCGCTACAGAGGCGTGGCAGGCGGCAAAGAAACGGGGGACGGCGACGACGACGACAACAGCGTGGCCGAGCGTATTGGCAGGAGATGGGTCTGGGAGACGACGGCGACGAAGACGATGAAAACAGCGATAAACGAGTAAATAAAGGAACAGAATAAAATTTGAAAAAAAAAAACATTATTATGTCATAATTGCAAGCGAGCGTTTAGCATTAAGGGGGGGAAATAAATATTGATGGGCAGTGGCCCGGTCGAACGTAAAATAAATAAGCGAGTTAAAATTAAAAAGTTTAGGAATACATTTTTTTGTGACTTCATGATTTGGATGGCTGAAAAGCAATCCAAAACATAAAGAGCCACGGGGGACAATGAGACGTACAGGTCCGTCTCAGGCGCCATACCCCCACCACAAATTCAAACAAACCGACCCATTATGAGAGTAGAGGAGGGGGAATAATAAATCATAACAACTGAAGTGGACAGGTACGACCTTCAAGGTCACAAAACAATAAGCGGAAGGAAAGACGAGTGAGAGAAGAAAAAACAGAAAAGAACAAAAACAGTCTAAGGTATAAAAAGTTAGAGAGAAAAAGAAAAACAGAAAATAAACAAAAACAGTAGAGAAAGGTAACGACAGGTAAAAAGTAAGGGAAGGGGAAAAGTCGTTGAAAAGAAAACAGAGAAAGTAACAAAAAAAACAAAGGAAGAATGAATTTATTTAAAACGACAAAAGGTTAACAATAAAGGGAATGATGGGAAGGGGAAAAGTAAACAGTAAAATACGGGTATAAAAGAGGAGGAGAGTTGGAGGAACGGCACTTCTACTTCTTTGTGTGGATCAAACAGTACCGCTCGGCAGAGTACCACCTTCTAGGAGGGGAAAAGCTGAATGAGGGGAGCCTTGAAAAACAAGAAAAGGAAGAAGTCACTAGCATAGAATTAGACTTTCTATGTGGATTAAGCAGTACCGCTCGGCAGAGTACCACCTTCTACTAGGAGAAAAGCTGAAAGAGGGGACCCTTAAGAAACTTAAAAAGGAGAGAATTAGGAAATAGTTTTTTTTTATCAATAAATACGGAAACAAGAACCGGGATAAGAATGAGAAAAGAGGGCACTAAAAAACACTAAGAATAACGAAGGAGGAATAAATTACGAAAGGAGAGATAGAAAATTACTATTAGGAGAATATAAAGAGAGAAGAGGTAGGAAACTTGCGAACGACAATACACACACACACACACACACACACACACACCTGTAACACACAATCATAGCGACAAGGATATCAAAGGACGTGCATCAGGAGACCCTGAAGGTCAAGAGCGGATATCAAATTCGAGCATTGACCATTGCAAGGTGTGTGGCGACCTCTGGCGTCGCGATCCATAGTTAGAATAATCGATTATCAACGCGCGATAATCGATTACGCTCACGCAGAGTAATTAGGAGAAAGCGCGCCGTAGCGCGACAATAGAGAGGGCGCTCGACACTGCGCGCCACCACCAGCGGTAGCGTAAGAGGGGGAAGCGCGTCGCGAACTCCGAGCGCCGTAACTCACCACGCCGCAAGCGACAATACACAAAGGAGAGAGGGAAGAAAGTATAGACGGATGATAGGGCAACCGCGTTCAGACATCCTTACCGTCCGAGTAGATCCGCGAGCCGAGTATTTTATCGACGGAGTAGCGGCGTATACTTAGCACACGAAACACACAGCGACACAAAAAATATTTACATCACACCTGTACACAACGAGCTTTTTAAATTATATCGAGTCACAAAATGGAATAAATAACATTTTATTATAAAATACCACAAAACAAAAGAGTCTCAATTAATTTCCTCACTGATCGAGTCCCGAACCAATAAATTGAATTGTAAGAAATTCCGACCGGTTACATTTGGCGCCCAACGTGGGGCACGATCAAAGGAAAGAAAGACTCGTAAAACGGTATAAATAATAATAAAATGGCGCAACAAAGTAACGATACCTCCCTTGATTGGGAATCAACAACGGCGGATGGGCTAATAGAAGAAGCCCGTCAAAGAGATCGGCAAAATATTGGGCGACTGTCGGAAATAGGACCAGCACAGACAACGAACGAAGAAACATTTGATATCGATCAAAATATGGGCAACACCGAGGTAGTCGTTGAGGACAACGAAACTGAGCACAGCGAAACCACCTTGGCTCTCATAAAAGCCATGAACAGTATACGCAACGAGCAACGCAGGGAACGCCTCACCACCCAGGCGGAAATTAAGCAACAAGATGATCACTGCATCGTAAGGGCACGTCAGCTGAACGATCAAGTCAACAAAAAGATCGCGAACGAAATGAACAAAATCGAAGAACGCACGGAACAGAAAATCATGATTGCTCAGAAGATGATCGAGCAGAGTCACGAAGAAACTCAAAAAGAAAATAACGAGAAAATCGAAGATTTTGATACCCGAGTGGAAGCCACCAGAAGGACAATATCCCAGCTCCTCCACTCATCAAAGGAGGTGGGAGAGGTCGTGACGGATCACTCCAAACGAATTACGGCATGTGAGAAGAACATTCAGGCCCAAAATTCAGCCACCAGATCTAACACGACGTGGACAGCAGGCTTGATGTCAGTCAGGCGTATGCAGGAAAACAAAAGCCACCAACATACAACGGCGATGGAAAAGAACGACCAATAAGGTTTCTGAAGGACTTCAGCGAATTCTGGCGATTTACCGGAAACACCGATCTTCATTATCTCATCAGCCAGTCACTCTGGGATACGGCCAAGGATTGGTGGAGAATCGTTGAAGAAAGGGTCCAGTCAATTGAAGAATTCGAAGAAAAATTCCGAGCACGTTATTGGAGCCAAGAGATCCAAGATAAAATACGGAGAAATCTCGAATTTGGGGCATATGAGTGGGATGGGCATCGAATGACCCGGACCGAATATGCCACCCAAATCTTTGTAAACGCAAAGGACTTAAGCCAAGGTCCGACGGAGGAACAAATCATCCGGAAACTGGCCAACCATTTTGACGAATCCATCAGAATGGCAGTACGGCTCAGTGGCATCAAAAACATTGATGCCTTCCTTGAGCTTTTGGAGAGTATGGATGGAGCGGGACCTCTGAATGCTAGAAGATCCTTTCCACGGTGGCATGAGACCAGCAATTCAAACTGGCAGCAAAACAACCAGTGGAAGAACCAAAGGTTTGGGGCATTCGGGGGACGCTACCCAACGGGGACGAACCAGCAATGGAGACCAGAATACCCGAGATATTCAGGGCCACCACCACCATTCCAAGGCCAACAGCAATGGGGTAGGGGGTATGGGACAGCTAACGCGGAACCAGAGCCGTGGATGCAGCGCGGATATGGGAATACAAGACCCCCTCTGAATCCTGCCGCATCACCATGGAATCCAAATCAGTCCGGGGGACCAGCGACCGTGAACATGCCGATCAGAGATCAACAGGAGTCACAGGCATCGCCAACACAAATTGGGCAACCCGCCGGACAACAACAGAACCAGGGAAACTGCTGAACGTTGCGCCCGAATCGATGGCAATCACCACGGTGAATGAAACATCACGAGGCGCAACGGACGATGAAGAAACCCAGGAGGCCATGGAGGAAGCACGTCAATGGATGAAGAGAAACCTGAAGAAGAGAGAAAGAATGAAGAAGAAACGGCACATTCAAAACGAGACGGAAGAGCAAGATGCCGAGCAAATCATTCAACTAGGAATGATCAGAATTCTTGATAATAAACGAATTCGGGCACAGAACGGCCAACGAACAGAAAGACCAACGAAACAACGAGAAGGAACGAGCAAAAGTCTCTCCCTGTCACAAGAATTCGTCAAACAAATCGAGGGACAGCCGAGGAACCAGCACCCAATCGCAGAGGTTAGCGCTGGGAGAAGCACCCACGAAAGTCACGAAATCAGGAAGAAAAATGAGTCTATGGGAGCCTTCGCGAGCAATTTATACGAGCCGTCACGAGAATTCGTCATCGAGGAAGATGGACAGACGGCACCCCGGCAAGCAGTTCATCCAAAATGTTCAAGCATATCGGTCAGCGACAAGGGGAAACCCAGTGGGAATCCAGACCAACAGTAGCAGCAAGATAACATGCCCTCCCGAAAAATTCCACCAGCAACATTCTGAGGGACTTAAGCCGCGCCCGATGCGGCCAGTCACGGAAATCATAGCCGCGGTCGCATTCGCAGGAAAAACCGGACAAATACCAAGATGGCAACGTTGCCAACAACAGCGTCGTGGAGCCTTGCTGGCTGGACATAAAAGACGACGAGGAAAACGGGAACATCAACACAGACGACGTCCGCGTAGCAGAGCGTATCTGACGGGACATGGCCCTGAAAGACGGCGAGGGAAGAGGGGACGGCAACGTCGACAAGGGCAACGTGGCGGAGCGTTTCTGGCGAGACCTGGGCCTGAAAGACGTCGAGGAAAGAGGGGACGGCAACGTCGACAACGACAGAACGGCAGAGCGTTTCTGGCCAGACCTGGGCCTGAAAGACGTCGAGGAATGAGGGGACGGCAGCGCCGACGACATCCGCATAGCAGAGCGTTTCTGGCGCTACAGAGGCGTGGCAGGCGGCAAAGAAACGGGGGACGGCGACGACGACGACAACAGCGTGGCCGAGCGTATTGGCAGGAGATGGGTCTGGGAGACGACGGCGACGAAGACGATGAAAACAGCGATAAACGAGTAAATAAAGGAACAGAATAAAATTTGAAAAAAAAAACATTATTATGTCATAATTGCAAGCGAGCGTTTAGCATTAAGGGGGGGAAATAAATATTGATGGGCAGTGGCCCGGTCGAACGTAAAATAAATAAGCGAGTTAAAATTAAAAAGTTTAGGAATACATTTTTTTGTGACTTCATGATTTGGATGGCTGAAAAGCAATCCAAAACATAAAGAGCCACGGGGGACAATGAGACGTACAGGTCCGTCTCAGGCGCCATACCCCCACCACAAATTCAAACAAACCGACCCATTATGAGAGTAGAGGAGGGGGAATAATAAATCATAACAACTGAAGTGGACAGGTACGACCTTCAAGGTCACAAAACAATAAGCGGAAGGAAAGACGAGTGAGAGAAGAAAAAACAGAAAAGAACAAAAACAGTCTAAGGTATAAAAAGTTAGAGAGAAAAAGAAAAACAGAAAATAAACAAAAACAGTAGAGAAAGGTAACGACAGGTAAAAAGTAAGGGAAGGGGAAAAGTCGTTGAAAAGAAAACAGAGAAAGTAACAAAAAAAACAAAGGAAGAATGAATTTATTTAAAACGACAAAAGGTTAACAATAAAGGGAATGATGGGAAGGGGAAAAGTAAACAGTAAAATACGGGTATAAAAGAGGAGGAGAGTTGGAGGAACGGCACTTCTACTTCTTTGTGTGGATCAAACAGTACCGCTCGGCAGAGTACCACCTTCTAGGAGGGGAAAAGCTGAATGAGGGGAGCCTTGAAAAACAAGAAAAGGAAGAAGTCACTAGCATAGAATTAGACTTTCTATGTGGATTAAGCAGTACCGCTCGGCAGAGTACCACCTTCTACTAGGAGAAAAGCTGAAAGAGGGGACCCTTAAGAAACTTAAAAAGGAGAGAATTAGGAAATAGTTTTTTTTTAATCAATAAATACGGAAACAAGAACCGGGATAAGAATGAGAAAAGAGGGCACTAAAAAACACTAAGAATAACGAAGGAGGAATAAATTACGAAAGGAGAGATAGAAAATTACTATTAGGAGAATATAAAGAGAGAAGAGGTAGGAAACTTGCGAACGACAATACACACACACACACACACACACACACACCTGTAACACACAATCATAGCGACAAGGATATCAAAGGACGTGTATCAGGAGACCCTGAAGGTCAAGAGCGGATATCAAATTCGAGCATTGACCATTGCAAGGTGTGTGGCGACCTCTGGCGTCGCGATCCATAGTTAGAATAATCGATTATCAACGCGCGATAATCGATTAGGATCACGCAGAGTAATTAGGAGAAAGCGCGCCGTAGCGCGACAATCGAGAGGGCGCTCGGCACTGCGCGCCACCACCAGCGGTAGCGTAAGAGGGGGAAGCGCGTCGCCAACTCCGAGCGCCGTAACTCACCACGCCGCAAGCGACAATACACAAAGGAAAGAGGGAAGAAAGTATAGACGGATGATAGGGCGACCGCGTTCAGACATCCTTACCGTCCGAGTAGACCCGCGAGCCGAGTATTTTACCGACGGAGTAGCGGCGTATACTTAGCACACGAAACACACACAGCGACACAAAAAACACATCACACCTGTACACAACGAGCTTTTTAAATTATATCGAGTCACAAAATGGAATAAATAACATTTTATTATAAAATACCACAAAACAAAAGAGAAACAATTAATTTCCTCACTGATCGAGTCCCGAACCAATAAATTTAATTGTAACAAATTCCGACCCGTTACACCCCACATTATTAGTGAGAATTGCTAAGATCATTTCTCTTGCTTCGTTCAATCGCATTTTTCACAGTGATACATTTATATTACGTTTTTCGCACAAAGCCTATTCCATTCGTCAGTTCTCGAGCGTTCGATTAAAAAAAAATCTCTCCACGACAAACAGTTCGTTAGCAGCGTTGATTCAAAGTGCTGGGGTGTGCGTAACCCCAGTGTAGGTTATTTGTTTCGTACAGATAGTGAAGGGTCCTAGGGTTAAGGTTGATCTTAAAGGAGCATGTTTTAATTTCGTAAATTATCTTAACGTTAAATGTTCAAAGTATAATTACAAATGAAGATAAGTTAAGAAACGTCTGTACTCTTATTTTGACGGATCCTGGAAAAAAAACTGTGGTCAACTACCCCGGAGTTACCCTATGTTTTGCGAGTATTAAAATTTGCCCATTTTAAGTTGCTCCCAAATTTTCAATGTTTTCCCACTAAACAATATTCGCTTGTTTATTGATAATAATATTCATAGATTTAAGATTATTCCACCGTAGGCTCAAATTTCAGAACAAGAAAAAAGTTTTAAAAAAATGTGCTGGGTCGTATCTTTAAATCAAAGGCTCTCCTCTCTCCATTTACTGCATTATTTTCTTGGTACGAGCCCTCGTGTCTACGGTCGAAGTGGCTGCAATTACAGTCCGGATGCGAAGTATATTGATCGCTAACCCTTCTCCGCATGGTCCGACCACTCGGCCAAATTAGCTCCGCCGATCTAGCTAGTCTTTTCGACAGTTAACTCATTTCAAGGTGTTTCCGATCCCCCGAATATTCCTATTGTACTCCTGGCTGCATATATCCCAGAGTTCCGTCGTCACGTACCAAACTTTTTTCTTTTAACACATCTTTCGAATCCACGAAACAATGGGTGGCATCGATTTTCTCTTCAATTTCACTGAAATTTCATCAGCGAGTTTTTTAGTTGGGAAGTTATAATGCAGCAACTTCGAGGTGAAGTAGAGTGACTTTTAAACTCATTCGTTATTGCAAAACCGCGGAAGCATTACCCATAAATAACAGGAATTAAAGTAATCTAAGTCATCTAAATCTCCTGTCTTGTTGTCGAATAAGAATCTCGAGTCCGCCAAGAAAAAAAACAAGGAAAAACATGCACTTCCTAGTATTTTCATGTTTTGAAGTTGTTACGTGTAGCTGATTTCTTCACTCTAAATCGAAGCCAGAGTTTTTCGCTGCATCGGCCAAAATTGAATCAGTGCTGAAGTGAACCGAACGAATCGAAAATTCGCAATACACGTGAGCTGTTGGGACGAACATTCGAGCCATCGGTGTTCTCGCAGCTTGCGCCATTAGAAGAGTTGACATTCTTGGCATCGGAATGCACTCTCCCAAAAACGGTTTCAAATACACAGTACGCTTATGTACTTTTTACTTACGTTGTAAATATCAGAACACGTTAAATACCACAATAGCAATCGGATAGTCACCGACTAACTTCAACAAATAATGAGGAAATTTCATTCCTTGAATGCAAAAGAGTAGACGACCTATGACTTACAAGAAATATCACTTAAGACGGAATGACACCTCATCGCGGTCGGTATGGTAGAACAATTATAGATACCCAAAAATCTCTGAAACGGCTCTTCAGATTCCGTCGAAACTTTGCCAAACGACGTCAAATAGATAGACGAACAGCTGTCTGCCCCTCAAATTTTCTGAATTTGAGAAAATTTGAGGGGCATATAGCACGGTGCCCCTATGCTACCAAGTGCTTGTAACATCTTGGTCGCAGATATGGCATAAGAGACCAAATACATTCCTATAATTATTTGTTGTATCACATTAAGTATATCAATTAGTTGATATCATTGTGATAATTAAAGAGTTCTATCGAATAAAATGCTATTGATTTTTCAAACTTAATCTTATATTTATATAAATACATAATTTCTCTCTCTCTCTCTCTCGGCCTTACAAACCTGCCGAGCTCTTCTAACACGCATCCCAGTTGCATAACGTTTTTTGTCGTGACAGTCCATAAAACCTTTTTTTTTGTGGAATTCAGGAATACATCGCAACTCCGAAGCTACGATGCCGTCAAATCGAAGTTTCCATGTGGAAAATAAGAGGTTATGTGCATCTATCGACTGCTGAGGCAGTTATAGGGCAAGCCTATTTATGGCCTAATCAAGCAAAGCCTAGTATGGCCCTATCATGGAAAACCTTAGTAGGGACTATCAGGGAAAATCTTAGTAGGGCCATTTTAGTATTGCCTGATCTAGGGCCTAGATACTCGTATCACACCCCTATCGGGGCCTGATCCTGATCAGGCTAACCCTAAGAAATTTCTACGCGGGATATCGTCGGAAATAATGAAAAACCATTACAAAAAAAATTCAATGCAAAGTTATCAAATATTTTTAGGAATAATTCAATTCGACTGTTTTTAGGCTGTGGAATGTAAAAAACTTACAGGTGGTCAATTTCGAAAAATATCCCGTCTGCGTGTGGTGGAAATTTGCACACTGCGAAGACTATCGCAACTAACCCCGTTTGTCCGTGTATGTTCACATAGATTCGGAGTTTTTATGCAGGAAAGGCGTACACCAAGCAGTTACTCTGTTTTAAAGGGTCTTCTCATTTTAGACGCTAAAAAAGGCTATTTTCATGATCTTTTTACTCGGTTATATTATAGATATTGATATAAAAGT
>OX101785.1:28418986-28446486 GCA_944452715.1 Ophion slaviceki | reverse complement strand
GTCCAACGGCATCTTAATCTTAAATATATTTTAGATTTTTCTAGTTGGTTTTCAAAAAATCGATTTTTTGAAGCCGTCACAGTGGTGTTGTCCCTTAAAAGATAATTTAATTCCAAGTGCTGTGCAGATAGATCGACAAAACTTTAAAATTTTATCAATAAGAATTGAAAACTAGGCTAGGGGAAGTTATAAATAAGTGCTGAATATAAAAAAAAATTGGGGTGGGGGTCCAAATGTCGAATGGCTAAGTATAGAAGGGCAAATATTGCGAAAGGACGGAATTATGAACTCTCAAAATAACGAAGGTTTATTATTCGACATTTTATCCTCAGACCGATGACGAAATCGAATGACTATTACACCATAGGATTATTTATCAAGAGCTCATTTATTCGAGAATATACCTACATTCAGATCGTCTGCAGTTTGAGTCATACAAATACAGATTCTAAAAATCTAGAGCATTCATACCTCCGAAATAGAAAAAAGTGAATGTCTAATATTCCCAATACCGTCTATAGCGAAAATTCGTATATCGAGACTACAAACTCCGAATATGTAGATCTTAAGACGGAATGACACCTCATCGCGATCGGTATGGTAGAACAATTATAGATTCCCAAAAATCTCTGAAACGGCTCTTCAGATCCCGTCGAAACTTTGCCAAACGACGTCAAATAGATAGACGAATAGCTTCTAGCCCCTCAAATTTTCTGAATTTGAGAAAAAAAAACTAGATTGGCTTATGATAAGCCAATCTACATTTTTTTTCTCAAATTCACAAAATTTGAGGGGCTAGAAGCTATTCGTCTATCTATTTGACGTCGTTTGGCAAAGTTTCGACGGGATCTGAAGAGCCGTTTCAGAGATTTTTGGGAATCTATAATTGTTCTACCATACCGACCGCGATGAGGTGTCATTCCGTCTTAAAAAGACAAATGATCGATGGTCCGAAATGTCGAACATAGAAATAGCGAACATGGGATGACTGATCACTAGCGCCATCTGTCAGGTTCCTTCTGAAGCGCAAGCAACGTATTACTCGAAGCTTTCGCCCCTGACTGTTCGCCTTTTTAGCCCATCGCGAGTCCCCAATGGCGAATACCCAAATAGCGAACATGGGATGACTGCCTTACCCGACTGACAACTAGCGCCGTCGACTGTTAGCTTCCCTCTGAAGCGGAAGCGACGTATTACTCGATGTTAAGCTTCGCTATCCAGACTGATCGCCTTTTTGGCCCGTCGCGCTATTTTAACTGTATTTTGTTTGGATAAAAAAAATCAATGTCCTACCTCAAATTCGCCGATATATCAGCGATCATGATGAATGAACGTGTGAAAGAAATTTCCACGTCCGTGTAGTTCTCTATGAGACTTATTCTCTTGCACACAAAATTTCGGTTTGGAACAAATTTTCTCTTCGGTACAAATTTTTTCTTCGGTATAAATTTCCTCTTCGGTGCAAATTTTCTTTTCGGTACAAATTTTCCCTTCGATACAAATTTTCTGTTCGATACAAATTTTTTCTTCGATACAATTATTCTCTTCGATACAAATTCTCTCTTCGGTAAGAATTTGCTTCACGGACCAATTTTATGCCTGGTACAAAATTTGTACTGAAGAGGTAATGTACCGAAAAAAAACGTCTATTCATAGAAATTTTTCCTTTGCTGCAAATTTTCTCGTCCATCCATCCGTCTTCGGTCCAAATTTCCTCTTTGATAAAAATTTACTCTTCAATACAAATTTCCTCGTTGGTACAAATATACTCTGCAATACAAATTTCGTAGCGGACAAATAATTGGTCAAAAAAGGAAATTTGTATCGAAAAGAAAGTTTATATCGAAGAGACAATTATAGCGAAGAGAAAATTTATAGCGAGGAGAACGTTTGTATCGAAGAAAAAATTTGTAGTGAATAGAGAATTTGTATCGAAGAGAAAATGTGTAGTGAAGATAAAATTTGTTGTGCAGATAAAATTTGTATCGAAGATAAAATTTGTATCGATAAAAACATTGGAGAGAAAATATGTATCCAACAGAAGTACCAAGAGGAGATTTGTTTGAAAGAGAAAATTTGTGTCTGTTCTGGAAAATTCTGGACAAGATAAATTGAACCGAAGAAGAAATTTGTACCGAAGAGAACATTTTCATGCGAATAAATATTTTCTTCACAAGCGAACATTTGGCTGGAAGAAAACATTTATATCCAACACAACATTTCTTTGGAAGACAAAATTCCCATGCATAGAAATTACCTGTTTGATGCAAATTTTTTCTCCTAAGAGACATTTTTTGCTTTACGACAAATTGTGTTCCGCAGTAGGTTTCTTTTTGATTAAGCTCCTGAAAAAAAAATAATACTTTCAAAATATCGGATGAGTGTATAAGGAAAGGAACAATTAACGTGTATATAAAATATTTATTATCGATGGCTAGCCGCCTAATCAAATTCTCTGTAGAGGCTCCGTTGCTCGACGCCGTCCTGCGTTTCGGACAGCGTCGATCTCGCTGAACGTTCCATAATATATCTGCGCGTGAGGCGTAGCAGCAGCAATGGCCACATGGCAAGAATATGCGGGTGGCCAAAAATAAAAAATTGATATCTTGGAATACCAAGGATATGCATATCCTTTTACTGCATTCTGTTTGGGCAAAAAAGTAATCAATGTCCTACCTCAAATTCGCCGATGTATCAGCGATCACGATGAATGAACGTGCAAAAGAAATTTTCACGTCCGAGTAGTTTTCTATACGAGTTCCATACAAATTTCGTTTTAAAAATCAAATTTTCTCTTTCATACAAAATTTCAGTGTGGAACAAATTTTCTCTTCGGTATAAATTTTCTCTTCCGTATGAATTTTTTCTTCGCTATAAATTTTTTCTTCTGTATAAATTTTTTCTTCGGTATAAATTTTCCCTTCGATACAAATTTTCTCTGCGATACAAATTTTCTCTTTGATACAGATTCTCTCTCCGGTAGGAATTTGCTTTCCGAACCAATTTTATGCCTGGAAAAAAATTGTATTGAAGAGGGAACTTGTAACGAAGAAGAAATTTCTATTCATAGACATTTTTCTTTCGCTGCAAATTGTCTCGTCCATCCACCCGTCTTTGGTCCAAATTTCCGAATTTGATAAAAATTTCCTCGTCGGTAGCAATATTCTCTGCAGTACAAATTCCGTAGTGGACAAATAATTGGTCAAAAAAAGAAATTTGTGTTGAAAAGAAACTATATATCGAAGAGAACATTTAGAGTGAAGAAAAATTTGTAGTGAAGAGAGAATTTGTATCGAAGAGAAAATTCGTAGTGAAGAAAAAATTCGTAGTGAAGAGAAAATTTGTAGTGAAGAGAAAATTTGTATCGAAGAAAAAAATTGTATCAATGAGAAAATTGGAGAGAAAATTTGTATCGAACAGAAGTGACAAAGAGGAAAATTGTTTGGAGAAAATTTGAGCCAACGAAAAATTCAGATTAAAGAAAAAATTTGGCTGGTCAAGAAAATTCGAACCAAGAAGAAAATTCGTACGGAAGAGAAAATTTTCGTGCGGAAAATTTTTTTCTTTACTAGCGAACATTTGGCTGGAAGAGAACATTCATATCCAACACAACATTTCTTTCGTAGAGAAAATTCCTATGCTTAGAAATGACTTGTTTGATTCAATTTTTTCTCGTAAGAGACATTTTTTGCTTCACGACAATTTTGTTCGGCAGCAGGTTTCTTTTAGATAAAGCTCCTGAAAGAAAAATAATATTTTCAAAATATCGGATGGGTGTATCAGGGAAAGAATAATCAACGTGTATATAAAATTTGTATTAACGATGGAAAATATTTATTAACGACTAGCCGCCCAACCAAATTCTCCGATGAGGCTCCGTTGCTTCGGTCCTGCAGATTGGACAGCGCCAATCTCGCTGGACGTGCCATAATGCGTCAGCGCATGAGGCGCAACAGCAGAAATGGCCACATGGCAAAAATATGTGGGTGGCCCTTTGCAGATAGCATATCTTGCAGGAAACTAAAAAAATAAAAACAAGAAGTACACACACATTTTGTATTATATCGCCGACAATTAGTGCGAACTGCGCGCCAATAACGTTGATGTTTCAAGAAAGAAGAGCTTGAAGTTATTGATCATTCTCGAAAAGCCCTATAGACTCTTAAACGTGATTTGAAAAAGCTGCGGTTCCAAAGAAGGATGAATGCCTCATTCTCATCTAGCGTTTGCACGAAAGACCGGCGATAATGCGGGTCACATTAACTCAGAAGAGAAGTGACCCCACGAATTACCACCACTTAGAAAAAAAGCCGGTCTCACCGCGGGCCATGTTGTCTTCGAAAAGAAGCGACCCTACGGATAAACTGTGAGCGTTCCACTCTGTGGAGCTCGGATTTGGCGTAAGAAGTGATTTTTATTTTCTTTTTACAACGTCAAATCAAGTTCACTTGGTTGTTTGGAAATTTGTGTACACTTATCTCCAAATAATAGTGATTCCCTTCTCGAAAATCTAAATTAATCTTCGCCTTGTGCTTTCCGCTTTTGCGGATTGTTGAAAACATACAAGGGTGGGAGACGTCCATCATTTGATCTACTCCTACTTTATCAGCAATGACATAACGGCGACGTTGTTCGAAGTAAAAATGTAAATCCAAAGTATGAATGTTTTATTCCCCTCCAGCGTTTGCAAGAAACAGCGGCGATAACGTGGGTCACGTTAACTCCGAAGAGCAGCGGCCCTACGAATCGCGGGTCACGTTAACTCCAAAGAGCAGTGGCCCTACGAATCGCGGATCACGTTAACTCCAAAGAGCTGCGGCCCTACGAATCGCGGGTCACGTTAACTCCGAAGAGCCGTGGCCCTACGAATCGCGGGTCACGTTAACTCCGAAGAGCCGTGGCCCTACGAATCGCGGGTCACGTTAACTCTGAAGAGTAGCGACCCTACGAATCTCCACCATTTCGAACAAACGCCGGCCTCACCGCGGGTCGCGTTGTCTTCGAAAAGAAGCGACCCTACGGATATGGTGACTAATGGCAAGATAAACTGTGAGCGCTCCACTCCGTGGAGCTCAGATTTGGCATAAGAAGTGATTTTTATTTTCTTATTAGAACGTCAAATCATGTTCACTTGGTTGTTTGGAAATTTGTGTACACTTATCTCCAAATAATAGTGATTCCCTACCCGAAAATCCTAATTAATCTTCGTATTGTGCTTTCCGCTTTTCCGGATTGTTAAAAACAAACAAGGGTGGGAGACGTCCATCATTTGATGTACTCCTACTTTATCAGCAATGATATAACAGAGACGTTGTTCGAAGTAAGAATGTAAATCCAAAGAAGTATGAATGTGTTATTTCCCTCCAGCGTTTGCAAGAAACAGCGGCGATAACGCGGGTCACGTTAACTCCGAAGAGCAGCGGCTCTACGAATCGCGGGTCACGTTAACTCCGAAGAGCAGCGGCCCTACGAATCGCGGATCACGTGAACTCCAAGGAGCAGTGGCCCTACGAATCGCGGGTCACGTTAACTCCGAAGAGCAGTGGCCCTACGAATCGCGGGTCACGTTAACTCTGGAGAGTAGCGACCCTACGAATCTCCACCATTTCGAACAAACGCCGGCCTCACCGCGGGTGACCATTGCCATGGTGGCTTCTTAAACTGAGAAATACGTTTAAGTCTACTCAACGTGGAATGACACATATCAAAATGGATCAAAAAAATGTGTAGACGTAATAACATCATTGCTATATTAAACGTGACTAAAAATAACCTTAAGGAAGAGTGAAACGAATTTTCGATTTTAGATACCACGATGCCTGAAATTCTCCGAAAATATTTAAAAATCAGAAATGTAACAACCAAAATTTGTCCGCTTTTCCAAAAGTTGAATTTGTGTTGAATTACTGTAAACTCTAGAACTCAAACTTGGTAACTTCTTGAGTTATGTAAAATTGAACTTGAAATTTATTAAAAATAAAAAGATTCCGATGTCTTCTGCTTTTATAAATCCCTCTGTACCGAAGTAATGATATGAAGAACGCTTATCTCAATAAAAGAGCGGATAACATGTAATAGTTGGGCGTTAAACGAATGGAATCTGTTTACGCATTAAAGTAAAAAAAGAATTGAATAATTCGTTTGGTTGTAAGATACTTCTTGTTAATCATCCATCCGCATGATAAACTTTTTTACGTTTCGTATATTACTTCAGTTCGACTTACTGCGATTCACAGTAGTAGAATGCCTTCACAGATCCATTTTTGACAAAATTATGCCGTCTTTAACTATACACTATGCACAAACATTAAAAGATATAAAAAAGTCCGATATTTTTTAGCGATGTTCATAAGGCTGAGTAATGTGAAAAATTCTCGTACAGGTAAAAAAAGCAAATCAAAGCTTGAAGTTTCTCGTTTTGTGCTCCTATGGTCAATTATTTTTATCATTTATCATTATAGAGTAATCGTGTAAAATCAACGGGGAAATAATTTTCCTAATTATTGCTTGCCTTTCAAAAGGTTCACAGGCACCAATATTTTTTTTCTGTCATTTCACCTAATAAACCTTTTAGTTGATTCTTTCTGAATCATATCAAGTCTTATTCGCGAAACTTTTTTAACAAGTTTTTCGCAGAGTACTGATTTTCCTCTTACGTCTATTTCAACTTATTTTCTACCTCGCATATTTTTTCCGTTGTTGCTATCCAACATGTTTTCTTTGTTCCTTAAACTAATTCTTCCATCCACACCGGCCCCGTCCCGTTCCCTGCTTTTTGCACACTTTCTCTATTTCCCTACAATCCAGACATATCTCTTTTTGTATTTTTCCACCCAACATAATTATATTTCCCCCCTTTATTGTCACCATAACCGTTCCTTTGATCCTCTCCTCTGCTGTATTTCTTGCTTTTTCTGTAACAAGCTCCAAACTTTTTTTACGTATTGACGATGTTTAACGTCTCTCATTTAATCATTTTCTACAATCTAAAAATGATAAGATGACAAATGGGAAATACAAATTATATGTATACTTTTATTGCTCATTATACGTTGGTTGCGTCATTTTCTCCCCTTCCTTCCTCGAAGTTTCCCTCTTTCAGCTCGCCTATTCTTTCCATTTCTCTGCGTTCCCTTATAGTTTAATCGTTATTTTTATTGCTAATTTGTACTCTACATCCAAAAACGATACTGTTATTTTAGATTGACACAATCCTTGCTGTTTTCCACCTTTTCGCGATTCTTCCTCCTAGTCATACACTATTTCAGGTCTTTCTTAGCTTTCAGGAAGGCCTTAACTTAAGTGGAGGTACACAGGCCCTACACGAGGCTCTTTGTGCCTCCAGCAGGGCCTTTCCGGAATTCTCCACAAATCCCATTTTCCCGCGTCCCTTTTTCATTTTTCATTTTCTTCAGAGCCCCGTTCAGTTCATCTTTTTTTAACTCCTCGTAAACATTTTACCGCTTTTCTTGCGTCTTCATTTATTTCTCATTCTTTTCTATCCCAAACCCTTTCTTCCTTTACTTCCGTTTCCTTTTCCCTGCCTTGCCTCTCCAATAATTTTTTGAAATGTTCTTTTCGTTCTATCTTGGTTATTTGACTGACGACTGATCATTTCTTTTGTTGCTAAGTTTATTAGTCGAATCTTTCACATTTTGTTCGGCTGTTTTTTTATGGTTACTCTAAAATGTTCAATGATCAAAATATTTGATCCCAGGATCTCAAAACCAGCGACTTGAAAGCTTTGATATACTTTTTTGTACTACGACCATTTTCCACGTACTTACCGCCTTTTGAAAATCAGCGAAAATTTGTTGTGTATTTCCAATTTGTTATCATCATTGTTATCAATCAATTCATTTCATTGTCATATAATTAGTTTTAACTTGGTCAAATCAATATTCGGACTGTTATAGTAGTAGTGCTATTTTTTTTAAATTGACAACGGAATCCCAGAGCAAACAAGTTATATATCCCTATTACTCTCGTAAAAAAGTAATGATGTTATTACCGTCATTTTCGGTCATCTGCAGCCTACTCTCTGCTGTCTGCAATTTGGTTCTGGCCTCCTCCAGCTCACTATGCAGCACGTTTGTTTCAGCGTATTGCAGTACTCTTTCCCGCAACCGAGCACGGGATCTCCTGATCATTACTGTAATCAACCGTAATTAATGTAACATTCCTGTTTTTTTTTTATAATTGGGAAAGTCGTTTTTCAATTTTCATCGTCTATAATATTTCATCTTTTCTCCGCTTATTCTGCTTTCATTTTTTTTCATTAGCAGACTCCACGGGCGCTGCATGGCGCTGCGAGGTCCTGCTTCGCGTCCGGGTTGGACTTCCTATTTACCATTATACATCATTCATTACATTTCATGTGATCTCATAGAAGAATTGTAACGCAACAACGCACTGTTACAATTCCGTAGACATTCACGATACTGTCAACGACTTCTTCGAGTTCCGTTACTTGCAATCGTACCGTCTTGCCGCGCCGTCAGTGCGGTTCGTTGCAGATACTCAATCATTCGTTACCTGTTAGACTCCGGATCCTCAGTTGAGTTGCGCCGCTTTCGGACGTATTATCGTCTACTTCATTCACTAAAACAGTTGAAAACATTTTCCATATAGGGGATATATTTCATTAATGAGCAGCTTTAATCGACAGACTCGATTTACTTTATCGCATGTTGATAACACTTACCAGGGACGACAGAGTCGCGCGCGGCACCGTCCAAGGAAGCACCGTCTTCTACACGGCAACATTTGTAAACATACGTTATATAGAGAAAATAAATTTATGAATTTTAATCGCATATGATAGAAATAATCAATTTCCAAATTACCATTCAGTGGTGGCGATTGCTGTGCGGTCTCCTTGAATGGCACCGGATATTGCTGGATCTCTCCTACACAAAAAAATTATAAAAAAGTATTTCCAACGATGCCAAGAATTAGTGGAAGGAATTGGAAAAGTGTTATAAATAAAAATAATAAATCGTAAATGAATTTCAATAGAATTTCATTGAAAATATACTGTTTCATCATCTATTTATTAATCGAATAAGCTACAAATATTACAATATTACCTGTTGGATTTACATCCTCCTCCACGGAATGGTCGGAGCAAACAAATTATGTATCGTTATCACTCTCGTAAAAAAATTAATTATGTTATTACCGTCATTTTCGGCCATCTGCAGCCTATTTTCTGCGGTCTGCATTTCTATTCTGGCCTCCTCCAATTCACGGTGTAGCACGTTCGCTTCAGCGTATTGCGCTGCTCTTTCCTGCAACCGAGCACGGGCTCTCCTGATCATTACTGTAATTAACCGTAATTAATGTAACATTCCTGTTTTTTATAATTTGGAAAGTCGTTTTTCAATTTTCATCGTCTATAATATTTCACCTTTTCTCCGCTTATTCCGCTTTCGTTTTCGTTCAGTAGCAGGCTCCTCGGACGCTGCATGGCGCTGCGAGGTCTTTCTTCGCGTCCGGTTCGAGCTTTCTATTTACAATTGTACATCATGCATTACATTTCATGTGATCTCATAAACGAATTGCAATGCAACAATGCACTGTTATAATTCCGTAGACATGCACGATACGGTCTTGCCGCGCCGTCAGTGCGGTTCGTTGCAGATACTCAATTATTCGTTACCTGTTGGACTCCGGATTCTCAGTTCAGTTGCTCCGCTTTCGGACGTATCATCGCCTACTGCATTCACTAAAACAGTTAAAATCATTTCCCATAAAGCCGATATATTTCATTAATAGACAGCTTTAATCGACGGACTCGATTTAGTTTATCGCATTTTGATAACACTTACCAGAGATGACCGAGTCGAGCGCGGCACCGTCCAAGGAAGCACCGTCTTCTACACCCCAACATTTTCAAACGTACATGATATGGAGAAAATGAATTTATGAATTTCAATCGCATATCATAAAAATAATCTATGTCCAAATTACCATTCGGTGGTGGTGATTGCTGTGCGGCCTCCTCGAATGGCACCGCATATTGTTGGATGTCTCCTACACAGAAAAATTATGAAAACGTATTTCCAACGATGGAAAGAATTAGTGGAAGGAATTTGAAAAGTGGTATAAATGAAAGTGATGAATCGTAAATGAATTTGAATAAAATTTCATTGAAAATATCCTGTTTCTTCATCTATATATTAATTGAATAAGCTACAAATATTACAATATTACTTGTTGGATTTACAACCCCATCCACGGACTCGTCGAATAAACTGCCTGACGACTCGTCGTCGACGGCATCATCGGTAGGCACTATATACATTTTTATTTAATAAGTATATTTTTATAGTGGAGTGAGGCTGATTTGACAAACTTTTATACGTTTAGCAAGAAATGCATTCACTAAATAGTTCGTCTTTCTATGTACAACATATTGGTCTTCATTACCATTTCCTGCAAGCTCTTGAGCTCCTTCTGCGTTGTCGGCGAGCCAGTCAGGCCGTTCGTCGGCGAAGAGCTCTCGCTCGTAATCAGGATCGCGATCTAGTTACAAATCAAAGAAAACCATGAGCGGCAGTACTTGCACTTACTGATGTAATTTCAATCAGCTGTATCAAAATGTGTCAATGGAAGTAAATTAAGAAAAAGTATTGCTATACAAACTAAGTGAGGCTAACGTCTCGAATGATTCTCTTGAAAGTAATTCATTATTATGAGTATGAGTGGTGTGCCGCCGTGTTGATAATACGAGATGTTGAGGAATCGGCTTCGATTCGGCCCGTGAGATTTCCAAGGTCGTGGTGGAAAGAAAGAAGGAGTTTTTTTCACTCGTTTACGTTTCGATCCTTGGTTCGGATCCTCTTCAGAAACTTTATTTATTCTGAATATTGTCAATATTTCTAGTTTTCTTTTGGTTTGTGCTTGGAAGATGGTTGATGTTGACAGTATGTTTGATGATGAAATACTGTCTTGTGAGGTTGATTCAGAGGGTTGATTTCGAACCGTTTTTTATATTTCAATTGATGGTATAATCGTTTTTTGGTGATTGTATTATCTATTGAAATAAACTAAATATATCCTCACAAGCACAAAGAAGAAAACTAGAAAAAATTTTCTCTGCTCTACATGTCGAGTAGTGACGTCCAAGAGAGTTCGAGAAAGACTGAATAAATAAAGTTTCTGAAGAGGATCCGAACCAAGGATCGAAACGTAAACGAGTGAAAAAAACTCCTTTCTTTCCACCACGACCTTGGAAATCTCACGGGCCGAATCGAAGCCGATTCCTCAACATCTCGTAATTCATTATTGACTTTATTTTGTTACCAGTAGGGTTGTGAAAGTATGGATTATAAAATTTTACCCAACGGGACTTGGGCCGGGGGCTCAATGACGTCATCATCGTTGATGCCGTCCTGCCGTTCTAAAGCGATGAGCGCCTCTACGTTCCCCTTCAAGGCAGCCGCCATCTCTAGAAATTCGGCCGCCGTAATCTCATGAAGGTGCAGCTCCTGCCACGCTGAATTGAATATAAATTCGTATGCCGTTATTTCAATCATAGAACATATGACAAGAGTAGACATAGTTGAATTTTTGGCACAAGAAGTTAGAACCGATTCAATACTCTACATGTATGTGAAATTACGCATTGACAAAATTGAGACTATACTTTAAATAAACAACTGTTGTATTAATGCCAACTGATTGTGTTCGTTAATTTACAGATGTCGTCCAAAAAGAAGCAAATAATCGCACTTGACAGTTGACCAAACTACACTGATCATGAATCCCATTTCGCTTTAGAGTTTCTGTTGAAACGTGCTCTCCGCCTATTCAAAATTCAACTGTACTTCATAGCGCCGAGAAGCTAACCTTTCACCAATGCTTTTTGCTTGAATATTGTTGCATAACGTGCTCGTCTACTTATTTGCCCATTATTTCTAAGGCGTCGAATATCCGCCCGAACGCCCGACTGCAATTTGAGCAGCTTGCCCGGTGGAAAAAATTTAATTTATATCACGTATTGAAATATGATATCATCTTTTAACGTTCAACCGTTATTGATACTTACACACGAAATCCCAGGGACCGGGGCGGCTTCCCGTCCTGTGTCCTAATTGATTGTGGTACGATTCAATGATGTTATTTGTACGGCGACTGAGTCCGTATACGCTGAAGCCTAGTTAGTGGTGTCACTGTCCGCAGCCAATAGCGGGAATAATATTGGTGGAACCTGTCAAAGCGTTGTTTCATTGCTGGCGACAAATTGCCCCAGAGTCTCTGGTACTGGACATCTATTAGTTGTGCTGGCAAATACGCCAAAGCTAAGACTTAAAAAAAAATCTTTCGCTTCCGCGTCCCTTTGGACCGAAGTCCCCAGTCCCAGAGCCTTCACTTTCCGATAAATAGCCTAAAACATGACTACAAAACATGAAAACAATCTATTTACATTTTCTTTTCCATAATAAAAACTTCTGCAGCATCAATTTATGGTTAACAAGTTTTTGTCAATTTATATTTAAATACACAATTAGAAAAACTTACGCGATCGTAATGGGTATTGCTAGCGGTGCTGTGTGCCATTGTAAAAACCGTTGCGATGGCATTTCGTAGTGCACGCTCGAAGTCGCTCATTACCAGGGCAACGGTGTTTAGGAACAGAACATGTTCTCTGATATGCTGCAATACTGCGGTATTCGCGGCCTGAGTTTTCTGGCTCATAACGATCCATGCTAGTGGAAAACCCTACATAGTGCAAAAATGAAATAAATTGGAAGAATGAGTCACAGAATAATGTTTACCTACCACATGAGGTAGTGATGAAACCACGGAATTATTAGCATTCACATTGCCGTGATTTTTTTCCATGGTCTCTACCTATTATTCCGAATATCCTACATCTGAACATACACACAACCTATACCCGAACGTGCCCACGTTTAGATTACAAAATACAGCAACAAGTTTTTTTGAAATAGCACTAATGTTGACATTAGAGTGTGGAGTTATTTTACAGCGTCACTGAGGACTTTAATCAACGTAAAAATGGTGGATGCGAAAAATTCTTACGTGGTCGAACTTGATGCCCATGACTGTTAACAGCTGATACGCTCCATGAATCAGCGGTCTTGAGCTAAAGGTTGCGTCGATCAACAATTTAGAGACGTCAGTCATTTCTTGCTGGACGAAACGATGATCGACAAATAATGCGTGGGGAGCACCATTTGTGTCGGTTATTGAGTGGACCGTAAGGCTTCCACTGTCGTATTCCAAAAGACCCCCATTTTCCGGATTGGTCAGTTGAGTAACGAAGTGTGCAATGTCGTCCGGGCAGGGAGGGTAACGCCGCCTTCGACATTTTTTCATGAAAGCCCGAAGGTTTTAGTACGGTTTCAAATCCTCAGCTTCGGCGTGGCTACATAGAAAAATTAATCTGTCGTGATAATAGGCTGCAGCTTTGGCATAAAATGATATTATGATCGACACTTCATCCGCAAGTAAGGCATAATTTCATTCATATTTTCATTTCAAGTATACTAGGATGGTACATCGCTTACCTTTTTTGAAATTTTTCAGCTTTTGTTAATATTTTGAGGATTTTTACCTAACAATCTACAATGTAGATATGCAAAATACGATTTTCAGTACCAAGGAAAGTTAAGATTGAAAAAAAAATTCGTCGCGTTCCAACGATGCAAGGTTGGAGACTATTTATTAATTGAACTTGGCAGGATTATTAGAACCTGCTACTGTATACCAAAACTACGAAATAACTTACACTGCTGCCAACGAATCGTGGCGCGACAAAGCCTCTGCCAAAGCTTCTTTGAACCGGGCAATATGCTCCTCCCTGTTATCCGGCAAGCAGAATTGCGAATGGGCATTCAAATAATGAATAACGCCATTCCCAATTTTTGCCGTACCCTGGCAAATGGTCCGTTTTTGGCATCTTAAATAACTGAAAAATGGAACAATGTTTTTTCGTTCAGTTCGATTTTTTGCTATCAATATTTCGCAAAGGAACGCGGCATGTCATAAATTTGCGCATTATTTTCTCCCCTGTTTACATCATTCTAAAGGCTTCTTTATCAAAAGTACGCTGATCGATTCGCGCTCCCTCATAAAATAAACTTTTCGAACGATAGAAAACGATTAAAAAATATGCAAATCTCTAAGTCACGTTACGGAAAATTTCATAAAACACTTCTTTCGAAGATTGTAAATGTGTACTTATAAACAAATGTATTTATGTACTTTCATTTTGAGACTGCTTAACTTAAAGTTTATTTCTCTCTCTCTCTCTCTCTCTCTCTCTCTCTCTCTCTCTCTCTCTCTCTCTCTCTCTCTCTCTCTCTCTCTCTCTCTCTCTCTCTCTCTCTCTCTCTCTCTCTCTCTCTCTCTCTCCCTCATGGAAAACGGGGAAGGGGCCACGATGTTCTACTCGAAGCGCAGGGGCCCAAAAAATACAATATTTCAAACCGAGATTCACCAGGTGTAGAAGTATGAATCCGGAATTTCCCTACCCTCAGTTTAGGGACCCTAAGACCGCTACTGCACCGCCATTATCTCCCTCTAACAGCAGACGACGATTTTCAATACACAATAACCCAAGTTCCCTACACCGGTATATTTTTCTATAACATTAAATCTGCCGAGTTATGTGCCTACGAACTACGATTCGCGGACAGCATTGACTTTCTGTTATCATTTTAAGAAAACTGCTGCAGAATCGCATCGAATGCTTGTCGAAGCTTACGGTGAACATGCTCTTGGTAAAACCCAGTGTTTCGGGTGATTTAAAGAATTCAAAAGTGGTGATTTTGACGTGAGAAACGAAGAGCATGGGAATCCACCGAAACAATCGCAGACAACGAATTCCAAGCCTTATTGGATGAAGATGATACTCAAAGTCAACAAGAACTCGCGGATCAATTGAATGTGACTTTTTAAATAAAACAATAATAGAATAAAATATTTTTTATCATTTTCAAACAACAGACGTGTAATTTTTACAAAAAAATCCGGTTTCATACCTATACACCTGGTAGGATTCGAGGATTTGAATACCCTATAAAATATCACCTTAAATTACCTCAGTAGCGCTGGTGTCGCATGTGCGCTTTTATAATGTATTTTATTTTGTAAGTGGTAAACACGCAACAATTAAAAAACTTGTGAAAAGACGAAAATCGTTTAAAGACTACAATGCTGTAAAGATTTTATTGCTAACTAGATTACTCATAATAATCAACAGATTATAATATTGTCTTCTTATAGGTAATTATCAAAAAGCTATTACTGCGTGAAAAATGATCGCACAGAAAACATTGAACCTTGATGTTTCTAGTTTTTAAATTAAAAATGCGTAATTCGGAATCTCGGAATGTGACACAAGCAATCGTTTTCTTATGCAAATTACGTACTGGAAATTCTAACAAAGTAATATCTGCTATTATTGGATTAGGACGTGAGCAGGCAGTGTCAGAATATTCAGATTCAATAATAAAATCATTTGAAAAAGATATTTTGCCTGGACATTTTGGTGTATTTTTTCAGAGATGGCGAAGATGTATGAGTTAAACGATCAGCTCATGATAATATGCGACGATAGCGCGTAATAGATATGAGCGGACCAGACGAGGCTATCATGAAAAATCCAAACGGTTTAGTTAAAGTGCTTAAAGCAGGCGAGAATTTATTATTTATCACATGCTAGACTTGGACGAAATTGTTAGACCAGCGGAAATTCTGAGTCGTCTTTTTAATGTAAATCACAACATCGTAGTTATTGAAGAAGCCAGCGATGATCACTAATTAACTGTATTTTCAATTATTGTTGTTGGATTATTGTCAATAAATTATTTTTAGTAAGAAAATTATTCTTTTTTACTGTTCTTCTAATATTTTTTTAATTGTTTTTTTTTTCACGAAAATAAATTATTACAATTGTAATATTCTAATAATTGACAGGTAATTATTATTTTTCATTAAAACAATATTATTACTTGATACAATTAAATGGTCAATAACAATGTCATTTGAACTATAAAATACACGTAAAAAAGTGAAAGTAGTGGAAAAAAACCGGTTTTTATTTTTTTCCCAATGTTGCACAAAATCAATAAAATTGAAAAAAATTGAGTGAAGGTAGCCACAAAAACCAATATTTTGCGAGAGTTTTATCATTGTACCTTAAGAGGAAAACATTAAAATTGCCATTTTCAATTTTATTTTCGTTCGGAAAATTCGAGTTTAGCTCTGAAATATTTAAAAAGCTATTTGATTGATGTGTTTTGTCGACAAGGAATTTACACAAAATCCAAAAGGGTCCATCATAAACATCCAAGTTGAAAAAAAATAAAAACATTCTTTTCGATTGCTCAGAAAATAATTGGGTTAGAGAGCAAAAATGTTGAGCATAATGTTTTCTTTTAGTAGGAATACTATAGGATGAGTATCATTCAACAACTCGCGGGGGGGGGGGGGGGGGCAGTTTCAGTAGCCTTACTTAGCTGTGCCCTTTATGACCCCAAAGTTTTTGTACATAAATTTCTTTAGAAAAAATGGAGAGTAATAAAAATTAATGTTGCCGTTTAAAAAGCTTGAATGCACCAATATACGAATTCAGAAAAACAGAAATTTCGTATTAAAGCCTTAGGCCGAAGTAACGAGTATAAAATCATGTGCGAATTTAACAATGTTTTTTCGTATGAAAAAGTTAGGCACTCATAAAATTAATTACACATCTATTTAGTATGAATATCAAGCTGTTGGAAAAAATATATATATTTTTTCGATGTACAAAACGGCCGACTACTCGAAACTTCTCGAAACAGCTTTTTTCCAATTAGCGTGACAAATAACTTCAACAATTTTTACTCGATTTACTTGAAATTTAAAAGGTATGTTCCTAATTGCATTTCGCAGAGAAGTACGCACGGAATTTCTGATTGTTCGAAAACTTTTCATTTTACGAGCAGTTTATGAGCAGTTATAATGAAATTTTTCCCTGAAAATTAATTTCTTCAATTCGAATACCTACGCCTTTTGGACAAAAATGTATTTTTTTAATTCCGTACGTACTTCTCTAGGTATTCCAATGTACATTGAGGAGAATTTTTGTTTTTCGTTCTAGGTAAAAAATTGAGGATGCTAAATGTCACGCTGCGAAGCGCTTAAAAAAAGATAACAAAATAAAATATTAGTAGTTGGCCATTTTGTACATCGAAAAAAATATATATATCTTTTAACAACTTGATATTCATACTAAATAGATGTGTAATTAATTTTATGAGTGAATCACCTTTTCATGCGAAATATAAATGTTAAAGTCGCACATGATTTTATACCCGTCACTGTGGCCTAAGGCCTTAAAGAAATATTCGAAATGCATGGTGGCAAAAAACAATTTTAAATACAGTTCATTGGTCAGGCAAAAACCGGGTCAAATAATGGATTCTTTTACTTTCAGAGCAAGGTCATTTTCTGTGGTAAGGTAAATGTCCCAATTATTGAACAGCTAAGGATCTGGGGGACCGAATTCTGTGAGAAAAAAATATAAAATCAAGAAAAAACCATCGCTTTCATGTTCAAATGATACTTTGATATTTTTACATTCGAAAAATCACCCTTTAAATTATTTTTAAATGATTTCAAATGAAAAAAAAAGAATAACAATGTGAAGCATGCAAATGTCCCAATTATTGAACACTGGAAGTGCCTATGTCCCCAATATTGAACAGGCATGTCCCAGTTATTGAACACTCTCGAGAATTCTTTGCCGTTCTGAACAAACACTTAAATAATCTTTTATTAATCATGTAAAAATACAAAAAATATATATTTAGTCTCTTTTGACGGGTTTTTGGTTCATTTGCATTTGGTTTATTTTTGCTTTTCAACTCGAACTTTATTTTATTTTTATTTTCAGCTTCCTCGTTTTTGTGTTCTGTTTTTGTTTGATTTTGTCGCAGCTTGGCTCCCTGAAATATCGGAGAGCAAAAAATATTGAACATTACATTCGTATTTTTAGGTTACATTTAGGTTATATTCTCTTTTTACTTTTATTTTTACGTTTATTGCACGAAAATACAAATAAAAAATATATTTGACGATCTTAGAGTTATTATTAAAAGAATAAAGGTAAGTTTATTCAGGAGCTTACAGCTTTTGTTTGAATAAATCCGATTCACATGATCTGTCATGCGTTAACTGTCTCGAAGTTTTAATGGGTTTAGTGACGCCATCTTGGAGAATTCGAGTGTTCAATAATTGGGACACACTGCATTTTCTATGTCCCAATGATCGAACATCGTATTTTTTAACAAATAATTAATGGAAATTTTTTTTTAAATTGTTATTTGTGAGAAATTTTCTAAGGAACCTGAAACGCCTTTACTTTTTTAGATGCGACAGTTTTTGAATTTTTTATGCCCTTACGCATGAAGCGGCGGGTCTTAGCAAAAACGATAAGCAGTTTCCACGAGACGTCAAATCGGGTCACCGTTGCTGATTAAATAATTTTTTTCTCTATTAATTAAAGCTTTTTTGCACAAGTAAGGTAACAAATCGATAGCTAAAAGTTCCATATACGTAATTAAATTTTTATAAATAAGTAAATGCATGCAAGTGAATGAGAAATAATAAAAATACAAGATAGTGTTCAATAATTGGGACTTGTTCAATAATTGGGACATTTACCTTATTTGTCATTTTGTAATGAGAAAATGACAAACGAATATTATTACACTTTCAAAAATGAGAATAAAAATTCGCACTGATAAAACAATTGCACAGAATGTAAAAAAAAATGTTTTTTTTTTCTTTCTGCAAGTTGTCAATTTCCATAAGCGAAACGACCGTTTTATTAGGAGTACAACTTTGCAGTGACCGTTTTACTTAGAGAGCCACTGCGGCCGAAGTAGTGGCCCTAGCTCAATAAAAAAAGTGGCATTTTAAACTAGAGGCTCTGCCAATGTAAACAATTTAAAAAATCTAACGGATACGTGTATGCATTATAAAGTTATAGGCACTCAAACATGGCAACCTACGAACTGAATTCTCAGCATTTGCGGGAGGTTATGATTTACTTCTTCAACATCAAGAAATCTGCGGCTGAGGCCCACCGTTTGCTTGTAGATGCTTACGGGGAGGATTCTATTAGTGAGAAAACGTGTCGGCGGTGGTTTCAACGCTACAAAAGTGGAGATTTTGAGGTCGAGAACAAACATGGTGGCGGAAGGCAGAAAGTTTTTGAAGACGCAGAATTGGAGACCTTGCTGGACCAGGATTCGTGCCAAACTCAAGAGGAACTCGCCGAGACGTTAGGAGCAGAGTTGTGAAAATAGTAATTTAAAAATAATGCATTACTCATTACTTTAAATAATGTGTATTGGATAAGTTCTCCATTACAAATGACAAAAGTAATGTGTAATGGATGTGTGTTTCATTACAAATGAGAAAAGTAACGTGCAATGAATCCATGTGCCATTACAAATTTCAAAAAGTAATGTGTAATGGTTGCATGATCCATTACAAAGTTTAAAAAGTAGTGTGTAATGGTTGCATGATCCATTACAAATTTCAAAAAGTAATGTGCAATGGTTGCATGATCCATTACAAATTTCAAAAAGTAATGAGTAATGGATGCACGTTCCATTACAAATTTTAAAAAGTAATTTGTAACGGATGCATGTTCGATTACAAACTACAATTGATAAAAAGTAATCTGTAGTGGAGAATATTCCATTACACATAACAAAATTGCCGTGCTTGCATTAGAAATTTGCACATTTGCTAAAAGTTGCTGTCTTATTATTTAATTTCGCTCACTAAAAGTTCTTTCAAGACTAATTCATTTTTTTTGCTTGAAACTCAATAATGCAGACGAAAAACGTTCAAATTAGAAGTTCGCACATTACTTTCACCTTGCTGTTTTACACAGACAAAGCTATCTACATGAAAAAGTCGATACTTTTAAAGACATGGACGAAGTTGCAAGCAAAAGCTGGTTACAAATAATGAAAAAAACTGCATATTGAAATTGATCTGATATGATATATTGTCTCGCATGATTTTTCGAAGTTTTGAGATATATAAGAATTTTTCGAGCACTAACATTGAAAACTGGAAAACAAATTCTTTTTATCACAAAGCTTCCTCTTTAAAAAAGCAAAAATTATGTGTAATGAATGCGTGCCTCATTGAGCATTGAAAAAGTAATATACCATGAATAAATGCAAAGAGCAATTACTATTATTATTATCAATTGATAATGGATATCGATTATAAAAGCAACGTGTAACAGATTACGCGTTGCAAACTTATAAAACTCCACTTCAAATTCAAATAGATCGAAATTGTTTGGTCTACTGAACAATCCATTCAAGGAGTTCTAAATTTCAAACGATCTATATAGTTATCTGAAATAATAAAATAGGTATATCATGCAGAAACTATATAAAGCGACATGTTTCGTTTCAGTAACTTGTATTCATTTTTGTTATATTACTTATATTATTATTTACCTCTTTTATTATTAGCTAGGTTACGTATATTTTATTAGAATGCTTATAATTGTGTTAAGTATAATTTCTTCCGCCTATTCTGCGGATTCGTGAGATACATGAAACATCATCTTAGCCACTTTTTTCTCTTTCTCTCTCGATCTTTTTCTCGCTTCTGTCGTTATAATTGTAACACGAGGTTTTTTTAACGGCCATATTTATTTTTCTAATGCACAAAACTCAATTTTGACCCCGGATTCTGAAAGAGTGCACATAAAAGTATGGGAGATCATGACTTTGTATTGAGAAGTAATTTTTTTGATGATACAAATCTGGCTTGTATAAACCTTTTTTTGTGTTGTCGAGTTTTATGCAGAAGAAAAACGAATTTACTTAAAACAAATTGCAATTAGCGAAATAAAATAATGAGATAGCAATGTGCAAATTTCTAATGTGAGCACGGCAATTTTTCTATTTGTGATGGAATATTCTCCGCTACGAATTACCTTATTGTAATTGTATTTTGTAATGAAGCACTCATTAATCATACATTACTTTTTCAATTTGTAATGGAACATGCGTCCATTACAAATTACCTTTTGAAATTTGTAATGGATCATGCAACCATTACACATTACTTTTTGTAATTTGTAACGGAACATGCATTTATTGCACATTACTTTTCTTATTTGTAATGGAACACACATCCATTACACATTACTTTTGTCATTTGTAATGGAACACACATCCATTACACATTACTTTTGTCATTTGTAATGGAACATATGTCCATTACACATTACTTTTGTAATTTATAATGGAACGTATATCCATTACACATTACTTTTGTAATTTGTAATGTATACAGTAATGCACTATCAAAATAATGCATTATTCACAACTCTGGTTAGGAGTAACTCAGCAAGCAGTTTCAAAACGTCTCCGGGATATGGGTATGATCCAAAAGCAAGGAAACTGGGTCCCGCATGAGTTGAAGCCGAGAGACATCAAGCGCCGATTTTTCACCTGTGAACAACTGCTCCAAAGACAACAAAGGAAGGGATTTTTGCACCGGATTGTGACTGGAGATGAAAAGTGGGTTCACTACGATAATCCTAAACGCCGAAAATCATGGGAACTGCCTGGTCATATTCCGTCATCGACGCCCAAACCGAATATTCACGGATCCAAAGTGATGCTGTGTATCTGGTGGGACCAGCTGGGCGTTGTGTACTATGAGCTACTCAAACCATCCGAAACCATCACAGGGGAACTCTACCGATGTCAGTTGATGCGCTTGAGTAAGGCACTCAAAGAGAAACGGCCACAATTCAACGAAAGACATGACAAGGTGATACTGCAGCATGACAATGCCCGACCCCATGTTGCGAATGTCGTGAAAAAGTACTTGGAAACGCTGAAATGGGAGGTTTTATCCCACCCGCCGTACTCTCCAGACATTGCCCCTTCCGACTATCACTTGTTCCGGTCAATGGCACACGATTTGGCTGACCAGCACTTCGGTACTTACGAAGAAGTCAAAAATTGGGTCGATTCCTGGATTGCCTCCAAGGACCAAGACTTTTATCGACGCGGGATTCGAATGCTACCTGAAAGATGGGCCGAGGTCGTAGCTAGCGACGGGCAGTACTTTGATTAAAAAATATGTAGCCACTTTTTTATAATAAAGCCTTAAACTTTTGAAAAAAACGGTCACTGCAAAGTTGTACTCCTTATATATATATACACCAGGTGTGTAAGTATGAAACCGGAATTTGCGCATAGGTGGCGCTAGATGTCGATGCAGTTACCGACACATCACGTCAGCGGTGTCTTGTTATTGTATTGATATCCGACAAAGATTTCCAACTCACAATAACACGAGTTTCATTCACTAGCATTAGTTTATTAGAGATAAACATGTCGAGTTTTGTGCCAACAAATTACGATTTGCGGACAGCACTACTTTTCTGTTTTCATCTGAAGAAAACCGCAGCCGAATCGCATCGAATGCTTGTGGAGGCGTTTGGTGAGCATGCTCTCGGTAAAACACAGTGTTTCGAGTGGTTCAAACGGTTCAAAAGTGGCGATTTTGACGTGAGGAACGAAGAACGTGGAAGACCACCGAAAAAGTTTGAAGACGCTGACCTGCAAGCCTTGTTGGACGAAGACGACGCTCAAACACAACAACAACTGGCGGATCAGTTAAAGGTGACCCGAGAAGCCATCTCCAGTTATTTGTATCATATCATTACAATAAACGTGTTTTTTCTGTACAAAAATTCCGGTTTCATACTTACACACCTGGTATATATATATACACACACACTCCCGCTCAAAAGTTTGGATACACTTATCGATATTTCTTGCCGCACTTGAAGTTGGATAACTCTGCCAAAAAAAAAGATATCCAAATTCCCAAGGCGGCGTTTGAAAAAGGGTATATCAGGCTACAGTTTGTCGATTTTTAAAAATTTTTACGATTTTTTTTCGACCCAGTACGCCCTTTGGTACTTGACCGTTTTTAGGCCTTTTTTTGACCATCGCGAATCGGGCGCACATTTTAAGGAAATTTTTTGTATTTTTTTTACCATGAAAAACTCAAAAGGGATGATAAAAACTCCATCTTCCTCTATTTAAAAAATTTTTGCGATTTTTTTTCGAAATGTCATTTCATTTTTTGCTAAAAAAGATAGATTTTGAAAAATTCAGAATAACTCGAGAACCATAGGGTTTAAAAAAACATCAGGGATGAAAAAAGTTGCGTATTTTTATACTGAATCGCCTGGAATTGTTTCAGAATTTTTCCCCGAATGTTTTTTTTTGAGTTTTCTCACTCAATAAAAATACTCCAAAAAAAATATTTCGGGGAAAAATTCTGAAAAAATTCCAGGCGATTCAGTATAAAAATACGCAACTTTTTTCATCCCTGATGTTTTTTTTAAACCCTATGGTTCTCGAGTTATTCTGAATTTTTCAAAATCTATCTTTTTTAGCAAAAAATGAAATGACATTTCGAAAAAAAATCGCAACAATTTTTTGAATAGAAGAAGATGGAGCTTTTATCATCCCTTTTGAGTTTTTCATGGTAAAAAAAATACAAAAAAATTCCTTAAAATGTACTCGCGTAACTCGTGAGAGTTACGAGTAAAAATACTCACCTCATCTGGACGAGTTTTTCGTTGAAAAAGCCGCCTTTGGCTCGGCGCACCGCGTTTACGATTCGTGGCATCCGTTCGATGAGTTTATCGAGTTGGTCTTGGTTGAGACTCGACCATGCAGCCTGCAAATGCATCCAGAGATCCCCCGTGGAAGATGGACAATATTTCCGGATTTTCCGATCAAGCTCTTCCCACAGAAGCTCGATCGGATTGAGGTCCGGTGATTGCGGCGGCCAAACCATGTTGGTGATGATCCCAGTCTTTTCCTTATTTTCCAGATATCCTCTGCAGAGTCTGGAGCTGTGCTTCGGATCGTTGTCCTGCTGCATAACAAAACCATGGCCAATGGTTCGGAGACCGGATGGAAGAGCGTGTCGAACTAGTATCTGTTTGCATTCTTCCTTTCTCATAATTCCTTCGACTTTTATTAAGTCTCCGGTACCATGACCCGAAAAACAGCCCCACACCATCACAGAGCCACCCCCATGTTTCACAGTGGGCAGTAAGCATTGGGGTGCCATTTTTTCTCCGGGATTTCTTCTCACGAACACTCGTCGACGAGATCCAAATACGATGAATTTGGACTCGTCGGTCCACAAAACATTTTTCCACTGAGCTACTGTCCACTTTCGATGTTTTAAAGCCCACTGGTACCGTTTTTTTTTATTAACGAGACGCAGCAGGGTTTTTTTTTATCGCGACACAGTCTCGGAGCCCAGAATCGAACAGCCGACGTTTTACTGTTGCCAGTGATATCGAGGGTTCGTTCGATTGATTATATTCTGCTCGAATTTCCGCGGCGGTTAATTTTCGATTCCTCTTACTAGTGAGGATGATCTTTTGATCGTCTTGGGGAGTTGTTTTTTTTTGGCCGGCCGAGGCGACGACGATCCTGATGAGTGCCCGTCAATTTCCACCTCGCGATCGTTGTCTGGATCCCTTTCAAAGAAACTCTAATTTCACTTGCAATTTTTCGATATGGAACTCCTTTTTTCCATAGCGCTACTATTGCACCCCGTTTATCGAGAGAAATCTGTTTTTTCCGTGCCATTTATGAAAAATTAATCAATAATTTTTTTGCGAAAATATGCAAATTACGTTTGATTTTGTACTCGCGTTTGAAGCATTCGCACAGAACTGACTGCCGCCGTCGACAACGCTTGTAGTATTCCGCAAAATTTCTCCTTCTTTCTTCTATTTTTTTCTTTCTTCTATTTAGAAAAAATATGAGAAAAAAGATCACCAATTTCACGACAAAACGATTGTTTTCATTTTCATGCTTTACCGTGTCCTCAAGGTTATTCAATGCCGTTTTTCTGCAACGCTGTCGCGTGAAAAATAAATCAATATTTTCTCATATTTTTTTCTATTTACATTTTTAATAGAAGAAGAAAGAAGAAAAGAAAAAAAGAGAAAAAAAATAGAAGAAAGAAGGAGAAATTTTGCGGAATACTACAAGCGTTGTCGACGGCGGCAGTCAGTTCTGTGCGAATGCTTCAAACGCGAGTACAAAATCAAACGTAATTTGCATATTTTCGCCAAAAAATTATTGATCAATTTTTCATAAATGGCACGGAAAAAACAGATTTCTCTCGATAAACGGGGTGCAATAGTAGCGCTATGGAAAAAAGGAGTTCCATATCGAAAAATTGCAAGTGAAATTAGAGTTTCTTTGAAAGGGATCCAGACAACGATCGCGAGGTGGAAATTGACGGGCACTCATCAGGATCGTCGTCGCCTCGGCCGGCCAAAAAAAACAACTCCCCAAGACGATCAAAAGATCATCCTCACTAGTAAGAGGAATCGAAAATTAACCGCCGCGGAAATTCGAGCAGAATATAATCAATCGAACGAACCCTCGATATCACTGGCAACAGTAAAACGTCGGCTGTTCGATTCTGGGCTCCGAGGCTGTGTCGCGATAAAAAAACCCCTGCTGCGTCTCGTTAATAAAAAAAAACGGTACCAGTGGGCTTTAAAACATCGAAAGTGGACAGTAGCTCAGTGGAAAAATGTTTTGTGGACCGACGAGTCCAAATTCATCGTATTTGGATCTCGCCGACGAGTGTTCGTGAGAAGAAATCCCGGAGAAAAAATGGCACCCCAATGCTTACTGCCCACTGTGAAACATGGGGGTGGCTCTGTGATGGTGTGGGGCTGTTTTTCGGGTCATGGTATCGGAGACTTAATAAAAGTCGAAGGAATTATGAGAAAGGAAGAATACAAACAGATACTAGTTCGACACGCTCTTCCATCCGGTCTCCGAACCATTGGCCATGGTTTTGTTATGCAGCAGGACAACGATCCGAAGCACAGCTCCAGACTCTGCAGAGGATATCTGGAAAATAAGGAAAAGATTGGGATCATCACCAACATGGTTTGGCCGCCGTAATCACCGGACCTCAATCCGATCGAGCTTCTGTGGGAAGAGCTTGATCGGAAAATCCGGAAATATTGTCCATCTTCCACGGGGGATCTCTGGATGCATTTGCAGGCTGCATGGTCGAGTCTCAACCAAGACCAACTCGATAAACTCATGGAACGGATGCCACGAATCGTAAACGCGGTGCGCCGAGCCAAAGGCGGCTTTTTCGACGAAAAACTCGTCTAGATGAGGTGAGTATTTTTACTCGTAACTCTCACGAGTTACGCGAGTACATTTTAAGGAAATTTTTTGTATTTTTTTTACGATGAAAAACTCAAAAGGGATGATAAAAGCTCTATCTTCCTCTATTCAAAAAATTTTTGCGATTTTTTTTCGAAATGTCATTTCATTTTTTGCTAAAAAAGATAGATTTTGAAAAATTCAGAATAACTCGAGAACAATAGGGTTTAAAAAAAACATCAGGCATGCAAAAAGTTGCGTATTTTTATACTGGATCGCCTGGAATTTTTTCAGAATTTTTCTCCGAAATTTTTTTTTTGGAGTATTTTTATTGAGTGAGAATACTTAAAAAAAAAAATTTCGGGGAAAAATTCTGAAAAAATTCCAGGCGATTCAGTATAAAAATACGCAACTTTTTTCATCCCTGATGTTTTTTTTTAAACCCTATTGTTCTCGAGTTATTCTGAATTTTTCAAAATCTATCTTTTTTAGCAAAAAATGAAATGACATTTCGAAAAAAATCGCAAAATTTTTTTAAATAGAGGAAGATGGAGTTTTTATCATCCCTTTTGAGTTTTTCATGGTAAAAAAAAATACAAAAAATTTCCTTAAAATGTGCGCCCGATTCGCGATGGTCGAAAAAAGGCCTAAAAACGGTCAAGTACCAAAGGGCGTACTGGGTCGAAAAAAAAATCGTAAACATTTTTTAAAATCGACAAACTGTAGCCTGATATACCCTTTTTCAAACGCCGCCTTGGGAATTTGGATATCTTTTTTTTTGGCAGAGTTATCGAACTTCAAGTGCGGCAAGAAATATCGATAAGTGTATCCAAACTTTTGAGCAGGAGTGTGTGTGTGTGTGTGTATATATATATATATATATATATATATATATATATTATGACGGGTATCGCGTGTTAACGTAGGCGGACGAAGGGGGAATGGGAAAATTACTGATGGGTCAACACAAAAAAACTATTCAAGTATAATTTACTTTACACCAATCAGGAAATAAAAGCTCGATACAGAAAAAAAAGAATTTAATTGATTAATCACAGGAAAAGAAAAGAATAAATTTAGGCTCGATACAATAAAAAGCTTCCGAACTAATAAGAATATTAGTGTGACTTGAATTGAACGGGTTACTGGACACGTGAAGTCCCAACGCTATTTCTCGACCCGTGTAATATTTTCTCTTCTACAAATTCAATAAATTGGGCGCCAGCCTTTCTCGAGCAACGCTCTTAA
>OX101785.1:28318986-28413986 GCA_944452715.1 Ophion slaviceki | reverse complement strand
TCGACCATGATTTTTTTCAGATTTTTTCCACCGACAATTGTTGGTTTGGCAGTGCAAAAACGAAAACGACCCAGTTGCACGGGATTAAAGTGCCTGAAATACCTTCATAGATTGAGGTTTAAGATAATCGATTGAACTTGATCTATAGAATGCGAACTTTATCGGATATAATGTCAATTTCGAAAATGTTTGCGGATTTCATGGTCCGCAAACAATATTCCTCATCATTTGCGATTCGCTAATAAGTTTCGCAATAAATAACTCTATCAATACATTTTAAAGTAATTTCGCGTGAAATTATTATTTTTTGCCAAATTATACGAGCATTTTTATTTTTGACTTTTCATAAATTATTCAAAAATTCTGTAACTACAACATGTGAAGATAATTTATGCAACATTAAAAGACAGAAATCTCGTAACATTTGGTAAAAATTAATAATTCCACGTCAAATTACTTCAAAATGTATTGCTAGAATCATTTATTCCAAAAGTTGTTAGCGAATCGCAAATGATTGAAAATCGTATTTGCAGTGCATGGAATCCTCGAACATTTTATAAATTGACATTATTTTGAATCAAGTTCTCAGATAGGGACACATTCAGGTTCCTTGGCTCGACCGCGTATCATCGGACTCTGAACCAACTTCCTGTGACAGCCGACTATTCGGAAGTTGCAGCTGTGACGTCAGCAGACTAGCACTTCCTATAGCACTGTCGTGCCTGACTTAGCTCGTTTGTTCCACTGATTAAATTCCGATTTATACACTTTAATCGTATGTTTGATAATTTTTTTCTCCATGACGGGGAGCACAAATATAGTTTTTCGGGAGTGTCCCGTATTCGGAATTTGATAAACTTCATTCTCCTGCACGCAAAATGGATTTTTTGTTCTTTTCCAGAAAACTCTATTTTCTCTGGCAAATGCTATTCATGACAAAAATACGATATATTTTTTTTCACAGAAAGCGTGAAAAACCATTAAAAATCATATTTTTTTCAGTCGCAAAATCACCGCGCAAGACCCTCTAAAAACACCTGTCCACCTTATAAAAGTCACCCTGTATATATAATTCCTCTTTCTCTCCACCCGACCCCCACAACCCTTTAATACGTGTGTTGCAATAAAGACAAACTATTAGTTCATTAGTTCAAGTTTAATTTGAATAAATCAATATATTTAAAATGAATAATTCCAACAATGGATTGCAATAGGAAAAATTTGATTTCACGAGAAATCTAGTTAATTCAAATAAAAAATAAAGAAATAGACGCGGTTAGTTAATATTAATTAACATATAAATTTAAAAAAAATAATAAATATTATTTAATTTAATTATTAATTTAATAAAATTAGTTAACATATAAATGTTTCATAAAAATCGGCAATCGCGTATGAGCTCGTTCGAGAATCGGCCAACAATGAGTGCATTGATTTGGTAGTATATTTGTTAAGAATAATGTCCAATGGACTCGTAAAAAGTATTTATCTCGTCTCTCAATGACTTCGACGCGAAACAATGAATCGTCAATATACGTAATGCGGTTCGATCATGCGTTACTCGGCCGAACATTGGCCTCGTATCGGCAAAAACATGATTGGCGAGTCTATACTTCGCCAAACATCGACCTCGTATCGATAAGCCAATGATTAGAGAGCCTATATTTGGCCGAACATTGGCCTCGTATTGGCAAACCAATGATTGGCCAGTCTATACTTCGCTAAACATCGGCCTCGTATCGACAAGCCAATGATTAGCGAGTCTATGCTTGGCCAAACATTGGTCTCGTATCGACAAGCCAATGATTAGCGAGTCTATATTTGGCCGAACATTGGCCTCGTATCGGCAAACCAATGTTGGCTAGTCATATACTCCGTCCAACATTGGCGTACAATTGGGTAATCGATCATCGCCCCGCCAACACTGGTCCAAGTATTGGCCGTTACGGTTCGATTGGCGAAACCTACATGGGCAGTTAAAGCGGAAGAATCCAACTTAACGAGCATCATAGTTACATTGCTGATAAAAATTTACCCAAGCCCGTGCACCTCTTCAAAAACGGGCAACATTTTTCTTTTGCGATCTCTTTGAGTGAACTCAAAAACGTTTGTGGATAAAAATATTTGACCTACCGATCTCGAAACTAGAGACTTCCAGCTTTGATTTGCTTTTTTTTATTGCTCTACTACCATTTTTTGCCTTCTGAAAATCACCTAAAAACATCGAGATATCTTTCTGATCCTCTAATTGCTGTGCCTAGTGTACGTTCCATAAAGTGATTCTTGACGCATTCAAATGGTTTACGAGATATAAAATTGGGAAGTTTGTTTTTTGCCCGCACGAGTACTTTTTGCGCACAGGGTGTGCGCAACTGATGGTAGCCCCTGAATAGGGGTTGGGGCTGAAATTCTGAGACAATTCATCTAAGCATGTATGGGTCTGAAATCAGACCATCGATTATTATTAATTTTTATGAAGGGGGGTCAATTCGGTGCGCCCGATGAGCCGGCGTACGTCGGTAAGCGATGCGCGCGTCTAGTAGTCCAGTCAAATGTGGCCAAAGTTGAAAATGTTTGCGACCGCTTAATCAAACACGTATTCCTATGTTAATCAATCCGGGGAATCCGAATTTCTAGGAATTGTAACTATTAACAACGAAGAAAAGCGTTAAATACCGAAAAATATGCATTATTTCGAGAACGAAAGAGAAATCGCAAAAAAGTTTCGAACTAAAGTTGTAGAATGTAAGATTTTACCCAGAGGTGTATACAATGTTTTTTCTCTATCTCCAATAGTTTAGCCGTAAAATTGAAAAACAAATTTACACCAATACTGTCAATGCCCGAGGCACACGGACGTGACGAAATCGAGAGGTATGACCATCGCCTCTCTTTCTCTCGCTCTCACACGGCCGCTACCGCGCTTCGTTCGGGGGTCCCCGACATTCGATCGGGTATTTTCGGTAGCCCAGAGGTACGTCAGCGGCTTCCCCTCTCGCCGGCGCGGCGCACCAACCTGCAGCTCGGCTCGAGAGTCCCCGGGACCAATCGGGTGTTTTCGAGGGGATTAGATAGGGCATGGCAAATGACAAATGCGTTACCGGCTAATATTTCGTACACTGAAATAAAAAGGAGGGGAATAGAGCATTTCGTTGAAACGACGTACAGAAAAGTCTATTTTTTAAAGGTCAAGCTCTATTAGTGGAAACGCCTGTATGGAAAGGACGGTTATGGGAAATTTTGTTTAATAATGATTTTAACATAATTTGTTTTCTTTGTGTATAAAGTTCTTAATACAATAAAGACATAAGATTGAATGACAGCAACTCTAAATTCTAATATCAATAATATAATTTGTGTTAAAATAATAACATCATCAAATTATTATTGATAAAATAGCTGATTCTATTATTAAAGTTAAATGTAAATATCCCGCAAATATATTTGCTCTTCATCGAATTTATCAAGTAAAGGACAAATAATATTTCTAGTTGTTTCAATTAAAACTGTAAAGGGTATTAAATAAAAGGGGGTCTTTTGGGGGATTACATGCGCAAATGCAAAGTTTGTATTGTTTGATCAAAGGAACATTTTTAAACCACATCAAAATGGGAGGGAAATATCAATTGAAAAAATTAAATGTCTTGACCTTGGAAAAATATATGGGACTTGTGAAAAGATATATAAAATTATTTCTTAAAATTAATGTAAATAAAATAGTAAAATAAATTATATTAAAACCAATAAATTTATTCAATAAAATAATTTTTAATTCTTTGAATAAAGTTATTAAAATAAAATTTCAAAAATTAATTAATCGAGAATCAATTATATCCGTGTCTCGTTCTCGAGATTACATTACGTAGTAGCGCTACTTTGCACTGATGATCACATGTTTAGAGGCTGATATTGAAAATTCGCGTTTCTTTTTCATATGTAGGTGGCCATGACCGAGGGTCAGCCTCTTCTGTTCTCCATTACGTTCTTTGTGCTCGATGACACAATACGTTTTTTCCACACCTCAAGTCATATTGAAATTTACCAACGCAAATTGAGTATTTCCACGCTCAAAAAATGGGAAAGCGAAAAAGAAAATCAAGCGAAGAAGAGAACCCACAAAGAATTCTTCGAAAAATGCGGAAATATGAAGAAAAACTCCGAAGAGTCTTATCAGATCAGTCCGCGAGACAGTCCGAAGATGTTATACCAATCTCAACCCGTCGTCAAGGTAAACAACAACCCCTTTTTTGTGAAAAATTAGTAATGCTAATATATTTGGCAACGGGCCCACACGAGAGGTGGGACATGAATGCACATTTAGATTGGGTCGGGCCTATTCTTTAGAAGGACAAAACCCAGATCATTTACACGCAACAGCCTGGTTCATTGCAACCTAATTCAGACAATCATTAGGCAAGAAAGCCTAATCTGAAACGATTCCATTTCAGAAATGACAAATATCGATGAAAGCGATAAAGAGAACGTTTCGGACATAGGAATTCCATCCCCTCTAATAATTGCCGAAGAAGACACAGGACCAGAAGAAGGACGTAAGGATCCACATCTTGATTTCATCAATCCTACGATTTCTGCCACACCGGACCAACCCACTAACAATTCAAACACAACGCCGACAGAACAGTCCGAAATCCCTATTGATCTTGGGGCACTAAAGGTTTAGGGAGAAAACCCATCAATAAAAACAACGAAGGACTTTGTTCTCCACTCTGAGCTGGCTGCGGGATGGAAAAGCTGGATTGTATCCGGAATAAAGAAAGAGGAAAAAATGGAACTCCTCAATAAATACCCAAGAATCGGAAACTGCCCACTCGAAGCTCCTCAATTGAACCCTGAATTGACCGCATCCTTGAATGAGACAGCTATCAAGAGGGATAATCATTTTATCGAATCACAGCGTCTGATCGGTTCGTCCATGGTCTCTCTCGGTTCAGCGATCTTCACTTTCCTCATTGCAAAGGATGACACAGTGAATAGACCTTCTCGAAAACCTATGCGACTCTGGGAAACTATTGGCAGCACTGCAAAATAAAGAAATCGGCGCGAGAAAGGCATATATTCTACCCGGGTTGGACAACAAAGTCAAAGCGATCCTCGAAAAATCCGACTCAAATATCTTTTTATTTGGACCAAATTTATCAGACTAAATTAAATCCGCAAAAGGCATGGAAAAAGTCAGTCAAGATATAAAGCTGCAACCTATTGAATCTCCCAGACCTTCATACAGCCAGAAACAAATTTTAAACTGGAAAACTCCCCTGGGGCGACCGCAGCGACCAGTTCAGGGAGGACATTACCAAAGGGGCGGCCGATCCAAATTTCAGAGAGGGAAACAGACCTCAACATCAGGTCAGAGACAGTGGCACGATCGAACATCATCGAACAAAACGTCACAGTACAAACCATCTCGTCGTTTGAAAAATCATGTGAGAAAATGGCAGACGATTACATCTGATCGCTTAGTTTTAAACTGTATACAAGGATACAAGATTAAGTTTTGTAAACCTGTTACCCAAATGCCATTCCCTAGAGATTCAACGACTCATTCACATAAGGAGACGAAAAGAATGCACGATGCCATTCATAAGTTAATAGGCCAAGGAGCAATCAGGCCGTGTACACATTCCACGGGACAATTCCTGTCGAGCTATTTTCTCGTGCCAAAAGCAGATGGCTCCACCCGATTTATTCTAAACCTAAAAGAACTCAATAAGTTTATAACAACAGACCATTTTAAAATGCAAGATGAGAGAACGGCCACGAAGCTAGTAACACCAAATTCGTACATGGCAAAATTAGACCTGAGGGATGCATATTTTTCGATCCCTATCCACGAAGAAAGCACTAAATACCTCCGTTTCATCTTCGAAAACCAAATGTTTGAGTTTACATGCCTACCATTTGGTTTAGCAACAGCGCCGTTCATTTTTACAAAAATTATGAGGTCGGTAGTCAATGCTTTGCGGAAAAATGGTTGGATGTCAGTCATCTACTTAGACGATATTCTGTTCATCGCTTCAGAGTACACTTAATGCAAAGAAAACGTCGATGGGACCGTTCGTCTACTATTGTATTTTGCGCCTCTTCCTCAGATCAGCATGTAGTACCCCTACTCGTTGCCTAAGTAACCACGTATACAAAGTCTAAAATTTTGCCCATAGTGGGCTATGAATCCCTCCGCTTCCGCTGTTTCTTCATTCTTTTTCTCGTGCTGAAAGACACCACGTGTTGTCCGCGTTAAATTTCAATATTGAAGAAAGAAAATGGGAAGAAAGCGGCGAAGACATTCTGACGAATCAGAAAGCTACGAAGAACGTTTGGAGAAAAGAATTCGGCGATTGGAGCGATTGCAGGGGAAAAAACGGAAGCGACGTAAGTATACGGTCTTTCCTTTTTTTTCACAAACTTTTTTCCACTCGATTCTGAAGATGGAGAATCGTAGCTTGTGCGGAGGAAAATAAGAACGCTCCTGTGGGCTCTAACCTAACGAGCGATCGACAAAGAAATTCTAAGAAAATCGGCAACTCATGAAGGTTTGACCTGAATGAGGAAGGGCGCAGCCCGTGCAAGAAGAAGAACAGTTCACATGGGCTCTAACCTATCAGCGAACTCTTCACGCATCTGCAACTCACGAGGGTCTAACCTGGTTGAGGAAGGGCGTAGCCCGTGCAAAGAAGCAGTAGTTCGTTTGGGCTCTAACCCACGGACGAACTCGACAGAATACGCAACTCACGAAGGTCTAACCGGAATGAGGAAGGGCGCAGCCCGTGCAAACTGTACTTAGTTCACCCTGGCGAAATACGAACGACATTCTGGGCGATATACATCCTTGCCAATAAAGGAGTCGTTCAAATAGGCTCTAACCGAAACAGAAAATCTGATATTTATCCCCATAATTTTACGGGATGTCAGGTCGCCATCACGAATCAAGCACAGCATCCTCGGAGGAGTGGAGTGCTCAGGACAGTCGAGAATCCCATTCGGATCGAAATCATCGACACGAGAAGGACCAAGTTAGCGTCCTCTCTGGAGAGTCGGATGTTCCCAGTGAGGCCTTGACGTCCCAGCTGGCTAACCAGGCATCACCAGATATCCAGTGCAAAACTAATAAGGTAACTGGTAATGTCGACAGTTCGGAAAATATGACAGAATCGCCCAACGAAAATCTGGACCCACGCATTGTCGAGATTATGGGAAAAAGATTAACGGTGACCCGCGAATTCGCGCCCAAGATACCGAATGAGTTAATGGTTCGCTGGGAAGAAATATTAAAGAATGGCTTACCATCCGAGGATCGTGATACGATCTTCAACGAATATCCGCCTCCAGAAAATGCTGTCTTCATCGATCCCCCGGCAATTAACCCTGAGGTTAAAGCAGCTCTGAATGAAAGTGCCACCAAAAGAGACGAAAGAATTGTTATAAAGCAAAAGAAGATTGCAGCGGCTATAGCTGCCGTAGGAATCGTTTTTCGCAATGTCATCAATGGAGCAAGAGATGAGATGGTCCTCTTACAGAAACTAAGTGATGCAGGACGCATTCTGGCAGACCTACAACGGGACGAATCCCTGATACGTCGAAGTTTGATATTGTCGAATATCAATACGTCGTTTAAGGACGTCCTCAGCGCATCAGCTCCAGACGAATGGCTATTCGGGAAACAGATCGAAGACAGGGTAAAGGCTGCGAAGACATTGGAAAGCGCATCAAAGGATCTACGAATATCACGAAAGCCATTCATTGCACAACATTCAAAAAACTTCCGAGCCCCGCTCCGTCGCACATCGAGAGTACAGCGTCAGACGATGGAATCGGGCGGGAAGAAACAATCGCGACGCTATCAGCGATCTCCGAACCTCTCGGGAATTCGGAAACGGGAGGACAACGGGCGATCGACTCACAGACAGGAGAATCGTCCACGGCGCAGGTGGTAAATAGCCCTGTAAGTCCTATTGCTGGCCGACTACGTTCCTTTTGGCAAGAATGGATTAATATAACGTCCGATAGTTTAATATTATCATGGATTAAAGGTTATAAGATTCCTTTTGAGAAGCGACCAGTTCAGAAAAGTTTTCGGGAGACCACAAAATCGAGAACGGAACAAAGAAAATTAGGCGAACTAATTAATAGCTTACTAAAGAAGGGTGCTATTGTGCCATGTCGCCAGACTAAGGGACAATTCATTTCAGACGTATTCCTTGTCCCAAAACCGGATGGGAAAGATCGGTTTATTCTTAATCTCAAAAGACTGAATGAATTTATCCGAACCGAGCACTTCAAACTAGAAGATAGAAAGACGGCGGTTAATCTTATTTGCAAAGATTCTTTTCTCGCAAAGCTCGACTTAACGGACGCATACTATACGGTGCCCATCGCGGAAAGCGATAGAAAATTCTTACGGTTCTCGTTTAACAAGAAATTGTACGAATTTGTGTGTTTACCCTTCGGCCTAGCGACTGCTCCATACGTCTTTACGAAACTGCTGAAACCAGTAACAACATACTTACGGAAAAGGCACATCCTTTTGGTAGTATATTTATATGATTTTCTAATCATTGGCGATACCTATGAAAAATGTCGGAAAGATGTGCAAGAAGTTTGCGTAAGCCTGGAAAGACTGGGTTTCGTCTTAAATCAAAGAAAGTGTCAATTGTCACCCAAGAAACGCTGCCAATTCCTAGGGTTCATCTTCGACACAGGACAAATGACCTTAGAACTCCCGGAAAGTAAAAGGCAAAAAATAGAAGATTCTATTAAGAAATTTCAACGAAAGATGCTCTGTAAAATTCGAGAGCTTGCCGAGTTTATTGGCGCGTTAATTGCATGCTCCCCGGCAATAAAATATAGCCTAGGCCACACCAAAAAATTTGAAAGAGCCAAACTTCTAGCTCTAGAAACTAACTCTGGGTGTTACAATAGCGTCATGAGAATTCCAGAATCATTACAGCCTGAATTCGGCTGGTGGCAAAGAGCCATACGCTCACCCTCTAATTCGTTCGAGACTCCAAAATTCCGTTATGAAATTTTCTGCGATGCATCTCTTTCGGGGTGGGGAGCTGTATGTGGAAACAATAGAACGCACGGTTTTTGGAGCCTGAAAGAGAAGAAATCCCACATTAATCTCCTAGAATTGAAAGCGGCTTTCTTCGGCCTAAAATGCTTCGTGCGACACGAAAGGGAATGTAACATTCTCCTCCGGCTTGACAATACAACTGCCATTGCATATATCAATAAAATGGGCGGCATACGTTTTGAGAGTCTAAATAACCTAGCGACAGAAATTTTGGAATGGTGTGAACAACGCTAGATCGGTTTATTAGCATCGTATATCAACACGAAAGATAATGTTGAGGCGGATTTCGAATCGCGGCGATTGGAAAGAGAAACGGAGTATAGTTTAGCTAAATGGGCCTTTGAAAGAATAATAGAAGCTTTTGGACAACCTGTGATTGACCTGTTTGCCTCTCGTCTTAATGCAAAATGCGAACGTTACGTGTCTTGGATCAGAGACCCTAAGAGCGAGACAGTAGATGCCTTTACGATTAATTGGTCACAGTTTTCCCTCTTCTATGCTTTCCCTCCTTTCGCTCTCGTTCTACGAGTATTGCGCAAGGTAAAGGAAGAAGGAGCAACGGGCATTATGGTTGTACCAAATTGGCCAGCGCAACCGTGGTACCCACGATTCCAATCCCTTCTTGTAAGCAAAATCGTTATGTTAACTCCTGAGAAATCAATGCTATTATCCGTCAACAGAGATCCACACCCATTATGGAAACAACTTACCCTGGTAGCCGGAATTGTTTGTGGAAAGCCTACGAGATAAATAATATTCCAACAGAGGCACGCGACATCATGATCGGGTCAATACGGAAATCTTCGCTCAAACAATACGACAGTGCTTTAAAAAAATGGTGGATTTTTTGCAACAAGGAAAACATCGACCCATTCAAACCATCGAACACAGAAGTTCTGAAAGCCTTGGCTGAAGAATTCCAGAAAGGGGCAGCGTATAGTTCACTCAATACCCTTCGATCAGCAATATCACTGATAGCTGGACCGCAGATCGGGCAGGATTTTAATATTCGAAGGCTTTTTAAAGGAATAGCTGAAGCTCGCCCAGCTAGGCCAAAATATGACTTTACGTGGGACCCACGAGTCGTCCTGGATTACCTTAAAAGTTTAGGAAGCAATGAAGACCTACCCATGGACATTCTTGCAATGAAGGTCGTTACTCTACTGGCGCTGGTGACGGGTCAAAGAATGCAGACCCTGGCTCTTATCCGCGTGGAGAATATAAGGTGGCAGGAAGGGGTTTTAATCATTAAGATCCCTGATATCATTAAAACCTCCGGTCGAAATCGCAAACAGCCCCTGTTGACTCTACCGGTGTTTAAAAAAGATAAGAACATATGTGGAGCGACAACATTAAGAACATACATCGAACGAACTGAAAGGATCCGAGGGACGTGCGAGACACTTTTTGTGGCGGTGCGTAAACCCCATAAGGCAGTCGGATCTCAAACTTTAAGCAAATGGGTGAAAAAAGCCCTAGACAAAAGTGGAATAGATACAGATATTTTTTCGGCTCATAGTGCGAGACACGCGTCTTCTTCTGCTGCAAAAGCAAGGGGTGTCAATATTGATTTAATAAGAAGTACTGTTGGATGGACACAAAAGTCACAGACGTTCGCTAGATTTTATAATCGTCCAATTATCCACGATAAAACCTTATTTGCTCAGGCAGTTCTGAATAGTTAAACATGATGGCTACCAAATAATAATAATAATGATAATAATAATAATAATTTTGGTAATCGGCTTCTTTCAAAATATACGCGGACAACGGATTGTGCCACAACAACTTCAAACATCTACATGCTGATCTGAGGAAGAGGCGCAAAATACAATTGAACGATTAAACGAACTTACCTGTAAGTGATGTTTGATCGTAATTGTATGAAGCGCCTCTTCCGAAAGATCAGAGTCCCTTCCCAATTGTTATAAAAATTAACATACCCATCTCCCTACGAGAGATATCCCAGAAGGGTTGTGGCTACTTTAAAGTAATGAAGAAACAGCGGAAGCGGAGGGATTCATAGCCCACTATGGGCAAAATTTTAGACTTTGTATACGTGGTTACTTAGGCAACGAGTAGGGGTACTACATGCTGATCTTTCGGAAGAGGCGCTTCATACAATTACGATCAAACATCACTTACAGGTAAGTTCGTTTAATCGTTCAATTATCACTAGGATTTCTCATTAATTATAAAAAATCAATCTTGAACCCTTCAAGGAGATGTCAATTCCTAGGTTTCATAATCAACACGCAACGAATGACGATCGAATTACCGAACGAAAAAAGAACGACCATATTAACCTTGATGAACGACTTTAGCAAAAGAAATCGATGTAAAATCAGAGAATTTGCTCATCTCTTAGGAAAATTGGTACACGCTTGTAAGGCTATTGAATACAGATGGCTATACTTAAAACTCTTCGAAAGACAAAAATTTCTGGCATTGCTCGCCAACAAAGGAGACTACGAAGCACTTATGACCCTACCCTATAAAGTCGCTTCATGATTCTGGATTTGCCCGAAAAATCTTCTCAGATGCATCGTTAAGCGGATGGGGAGCTTACTGCGATAATGAAGGGACACATGGTTTCTGGAAACAGTCGGAGCTGGATTACCATATTAATCATTTGGAGCTTCTTGCTGCCCTTCTCGCCTTAAAATGCTTCGCCGCGGATTTACGGAGTTCACAAGTTCTTTTACGAGTTGATAATACTACCGCGGTAGCATACATTAATCGAATGGGAGGTATACAATATCCAGTTTTGAACGGCATCGCAAGAACCATTTGGCAGTGGTGCGAAATCCGTAATATCCGAATCTTCGCCTCATACATCGCATCAAGCCACAATAAAGAAGCCAATCGACAATCCCGTATCAAAAACATAGATACGGAATAGGAACTAACCCCGAATGTATACGAACAAGTTATCTCCACGTTTGGGATTCCAATAATTGATCTATTTGCGTCCAGGAAAAACGCAAAATGCCCAATATATTGTTCTTGGCATCGGGACCCCGAAGCTATAGCGGTCGACGCAATTACGATAAGGTGGAAATCGAGATTCTTTTATGCCTTTCCCCCATTCTCATTAGTTTTACGAACCCTTACAAAAATTATAACTGAGGAAGCTTCTGGTATTCTCGTCGTACCATACTGGCCAACACAATCGTGGTTTCCTTGGTTTATAGAACACCTCACTCATGAGCCGATCGTCTTTAGTCCGTCAAAAGCCTTGTTGTTGTCCCCTTTCAGGTCAGACACACACCCACTATCGAAGAATCTACGTTTGATTGCCGGGCGGCTATACGGGAAACGTACCACCGGAAAAACGTATCGATATCAACTGTCGAAGTGATGTTAGCCTCTCTAGCGGAAGCAACAATTAAACAATATTCTACGCCACTTAAACAATGGTGGTCTTTTTGCCAAGACATCAAAAGAGACCCTTACACTGCCGATGTAAAAACATTATTGGACTTTCTGACAAAAAATTTGAAGCTGGAGCGGCATATGGCACATTAAATTCAGCACGATCGGCAATACTTCTGATTTCATCACAAGACCTGGCTTCGTCTCCATTGATAAAAAAGTTTTTTAAAGGCGTTTTCAGACTCCGCCCGATTAAATCTAAATATGAGACCATATGGGATCCGATAACCGTACTCAACGTTCTAGAAAATTATGATAACGCTTCAATAAGCCTCCAAAAAATGAGCGAAAAATTAGTCACACTATTGGCCTTGGGGACGGCTCACAGACTACAAACACTATCCTTAATAAAAATTAGAAATATTAAAAGATCAACAGACGGATTTGAAGTAAAAATTCCCGACCTCATAAAAACTTCAAGACCGGGTCACCCTCAGCCGTTATTATTATTGCCTTTTTTTAAAAGAAAAACCAGGAATTTGCATAGCATCGACGCTAGAAAAATATTTAACGGAGACTGAAACCTTACGCAACAATTGCGATGTATTATTCATAACGTCAAGAAAACCCTTTAAAGCCGCTTCGACGAATACGATAAGTCGATGGATAAGAAACATCTTGAAAATCAGTGGCCTTAATCCACAGTATACCCCACATAGTACCAGACATGCAGCTACCTCATCAACTCTAGCGAAAGGCATAGTCTTATCAATTATAAAATCTACAGCTGGATGGTCCAAAGAATCTCAAGTTTTTTCCCGATTTTATAATCGGCCAATAGACTCAGATAGAAGACAATTCGCCTCGGTTGTGTTTAAATAACCATCAATTAATACTCCGAGTTATTAATAATCCGAGAACTAATAATCCGAGTTTGTGTTATTATTGAATTATCTTAGTGTTATTGTTAATCGTCATACGCCTTGCGTTGAATCAAAATAAATAAATAAATGAAAAAACCATATCATACAAAAAAAAGAAGAGCTCTATTCATTCTCTGAACATCTACGTAATGTAATCTCGAGAACGAGACACGGATATAATTGAACGATCAAACGAACTTACCGTTGTGAAGTTCGATCGTAATTATATCCGATGTCTCGTTCGAGATGATTACATCCCACCCAAACAAAAAGACAGAATCCTGATCAAACGACAATCCGTGCTTTCCTCCCCCTGTAAAAGAATATTAAAAACCACATATCCTTTGACACCTTTTCTTTTTTACTTTTTAAAGTAAGTTTTAAACATATGAAGAACAGAAGAGGCTGACCCTCGGTCATGGCCACCTACATATTAAAAAGAAAAGAGAATTTTCAATATCAGCCTCTAAACATGTGATCATCAGTGCGAAGTAGCGCTACTACGTAATGTAATCATCTCGAACGAGACATCGGATATAATTACGATCGAACTTCACAACGGTAAGTTCGTTTGATCGTTCAATTATTCGAAATAATATTGGCATAATAAGAAAATTTGAATAGAAGAAATTCAATTTAAGTCAACTATTGAATTGGTATTAGAATCAAAAACAGAAAATAAATTTCTTATCATTTTAAGATTCATTTTTTCTAATTTTTATTATTATACGAATTAATATTTTAAGTTTTATTATTATACGAAAAAATATTTTAAGTTATATATGAATCAGGATAATCAGAACATCGTCGAGGTATTCCATTTGACCCAAAAATCGTTGGGGGAAAAAAGTTAAATTAGCTCGAAAAATATTCTATACAATTGAATTTTTAATATTTTTTTATGTAATCATAGCCCGCTTATTTATGAATATCGATAAATGAAAACTCCTATAATAGCAAATACAGCTCCCAGAGATAATACATAAGGAAAATGAGGTACTACATAATAAGTATCATGTAAAGTAATATCACTTGATGAATTACCTAGAATTACTTCAGTTAATCTTCCAATTACAAATAAAAATACAAATCCTAATCTTCAAAGGTTTGAAGGATTCAATTTTATTTTCGATCAGCTAAAGACTTTAATTTCTGTAGGGATTTCAATCATTATAGTTGCTAAACTTCAATATGCTCGAGTACCTATGTCAATTGTACATATATGATGGGATCATACAATGAATCCTAAAAATCGAATAGCTAATATTGCATAAAGTATACGAATAAAACAAAAAGTTTCTTTTTTTTAAACTTTGGTTAAAAATTCTATGGGAAACCAAATATGGGAAATAATATGGTATAACCAAATCCTGGTAAAATTAAGATATAAACTTCATGATGTCCAAAACATCAAAATAAATGTTGGTATAGAATTGGATCTCCTCCACCTGATAGATTAAAAATTGTATTTAAATGTCGGTCTGTTAAAAGTAAAGTGATAACCCCTGGTAATACAGAAACAGCTCATAATAATAAAATTGTTGTAATTAATATTAATCATGAAAAAAACCCGATGCGTTCATCTGGTGGTTAGCGTTGCGGGCCAGCGGATCGGGAGATCGCGCGTTCGAATCCCAGTTGCGTACTTTCTTCAGGAAATGTTTTTCTTCGGCATTTTCTCGGCAAAAGGTGACTAGTTCCGTGACTGAGAGGCGAATTTGGGACCGACTGTATCGGTATAGGTTTTCGACAGTTCCCCTGTGCCCATGACTGGCGAAAACATGAGATATGCATGGTGCATACGATACGGACGAGGAAGTCGGCTGCGGCCGCAAGGGGGAGGGGGGGGGGGATGATGGAGAGAAAGAACAAGTGTAGAGCGGTGGACATATAAGTAGTGGAGCCTTGTAAAAATCCGAAAAGGCTGTGCAAGTGAAACTTGAAAAAAAATATTAACCATGAAAATAGAATAATTTGTTGAAAAAAATATAAATCGTGAAACCACAATAATTTGTTAAAAACAAATACATTAATAATGAAAATACAATAATTTGTTCAAAAATAACATTTAACAAATAGCAATATAAATTTTTTTTATATTTATGATTGTGGTAATAAAATTAATTGCTCCCATAATTGAGGATAATCCTGCGAGATTAAGAGAGAACATTGCTATATCTAATGATATTCCTTCATGATATAAATTTAATGAAAGAGGTTTCTTATAATAAATGAATTAATAGATGGAGGTAAAAGTCAAAATGGCAAATAATTTATGCATGGAAATGACATATCTGAGGCTGCTAATATTAAGGGAATTATATAAGTGATAATTATTAATGAAGTAACCAGGGTTACCGAATTCTATACGAATCGATCAACTGAATGAAGATCCTATTATACCAGATAATATTCCCAAAATGAAATAAAGAGTTCCAATATTATTATAATTAGTAGAAAATAAATTATTGAAAATTTAAATATATATTAGTTATAAAATATTGAGTAATGTGTCCGATTTAAGTAATAAATTGCAAATTCATTGAAAACATTAATTCTTTACTATAACATTATTAAGATTCAAAAGTAAATTTTTATTTCTATTTTGAAGATCATTTTTTTCATAAGCCTAAAGAAAGAATAATACGTGTGTAAAATAAAAATAAGATTGATATAATTATTAAACTGAATAAGACATTAAATGTAATTTATTGTTAATTAAAATATTAATTGAAGATCAGGAAAATAAAAACGGTTGGGGCCACGGCTTAATTTTCATTCCTTATCATAAATAAAGAATTAATATTTTGGTATATCAATGTTTCATTTATATTTATAATTAACAAATTCATATACAGCGGTATTTCTAGAATTCCTATCGCTCATTTTCTAGTTCAGTCCGTGCCGAAGAGCCGGGGGCTGTCAGGTGAAAAACATAGTTCCGATGGATTTCGTGCGAAAGAAAATATAGCCGGTAGCGGAGTCTTCACAATCCGACAGCTTAGATATACAGGGTGTCCCATTTTAATCTTACACCTGAATTTTCTCGAAAAATATTGCTCGGACGTAATATTGTGTGGAACAAAACTTCTAGGGATTGAAGGGGGACGTTTGAAAAAAATTTATTTGAGGAGCCAAAATTCAAAATGGTGGCGTTACAAAGGCTGACATGTTTTTTTCAAACGGAAACATAACTTTTTTTTTATTGCCAAAAAATTTGTCAGCTGAAAACTAAAAACTTTTGTTGAAAAAATTTTTTGATAAAGTTCATAGTTTTCAAGTGAGAACATCATGTTCAATTATTTAAGATGTATCCAGGATTTGTGTGTGTGTGTGTGTGTGTGTGTGTGTGTGTGTGTGTGTGTGTGTGTGTTTTTCTACCCATCGTGATCAAAGTTCGTCAAGGATTTAAAGAAACACGTCTTTGGGCCTGAAAATGGCACAAACGCTATTAAAATGGAAAAAAACTATTTTTCATCGATTTTCCTCCAAAATTTTCTCATGAAATATCGTCCAAATTTGAAAACAAAAAAAAAACAAAAAAAAACCAAAATCAGACAAAGTCAGACTATGTCAGTAGTAACAATCATGTTTTCTTCAATTTCGCTTCCCTTTCAGATCTTGATATTAAAAAACGTAATCGCGAGAAGAGTTCGGGCATGTTTAAACATGAATAGAGGGATATTTGAACATCTCTAGAAAGGGATCACAATACACTTACAAGGAGGGTTTGGAGTAAAAAAATACTACGGTAGTTACGAACCGCAGAGACCTAATCCTTGTGAGTGTTCCACACGCACGCGCGCGCGCGCACACACACACACACACACACACACACACACACACACACACACACACACACACACAAATTCTGGATACATCTGAAATAATTGAAAATGATGTTCTCACTTGAAAACTATGAACTTTATCAAAAAATTTTTTCAACAAAAGTTTTTAGTTTTCAGCTGACAAATTTTTTGGCAATAAAAAAAAGTTATGTTTCCGTTTGAAAAAAACATGTCAGCCTTTGTAACGCCGCCATTTTGAATTTTGGCTCCTCAAATAAATTTTTTTCAAACGTCCCCCTTCAATCCCTCGAAGTTTTGTTCCACACAATAGTTCGTCCGAGCAATATTTTTCGAGAAAATTCAGGTGTAAGATTAAAATGGGACACCCTGTATATACTAGGCTGCCGAAGATACCCGTTCGACTTTCGGAGATCGTCGGTCCCAGCACGTGCAGCACGCCGGCGAGAGAGTAAGGGGCGGTTAGGTACCAGTGGTCTTCAATCTCCTCGATTTCGTCACGAGCGCGTTTATAGTATTGGTGTGAATTGTTTTTTCTAAATTTACGGTTGAGTTATTGGAGATAGAGAAAAGAATCGTATGCACCTACGAGGTAAAATCTTCCATTCTACAACTTTTGTTCGAAACTTTTTTGCGATTTCCTCTTCGTTCTCGAAGTAATGCATATTTTTCGATTTTTTACCCTTCTCCTCACTGTTAATAGTTAAAATTCCTAGAAATTCGAATTGCCCGGGTTGATTAACATAGGAATACATGTTTTACTAAGCGGTCGCAAATATTTTCGACTTTGGCCACTTTTGACTGGACTATATTCCCGCTCTTTTTATTTCAGTGTACGAAATATTAGCCGTTAACGGATTTGTCATTTTCCATGCCCTATCTAACCCCCTCGAAAACACCCGATTGGTCCCGGGGACTCTCGAGCCGACTGCTGGTTGGCGCGTCGCGGCGCCGAGAGGGGAAGCCGCTGACGTACCTCTGGGCTACCGAAAATACCCGATCGAACGTCGGGGACTCCCGAACGAAGCGCGGTAGCGGCCGTGCGTGAGCGAGAGAGAGAGGAGGTACCAGTGATGCTCATACCTCTCGATTTCGTTACGTCCGTGTGCTTCGGGCGTTGATAGTATTGGTGTGAATTTGTTTTTCAATTTTACGGCTAAACTATTGGAGATAGAGAAAAAACATCGTATACACCTACGGGGCAAAATCTTCCATTCTACAACTTTTGTTCGAAACTTTTTTGCCATTTCCCTTTCGTTCTCAAAATAATGCATATTTTTCGGTATTTAACCCTTCGCTGTTAATAGTTAAAATTCCTAAAAATTTGGATTCCCGGGGTCGATTAGCATAGGAATACGTGTTTCACTAAACGGTCGCAAACATTTTCGACTTTGGCCACTTTTGACTGAACGGTGGTAGCAGGCGGTGAAATGTCACCACCATGCGTACGCTCGCGCTCATCGGTGTAAACGCCTGAATGTGGTAGTACGCTCCTCTATGCTTTTTTTCTTTTATTTTCTTCGTCGTAAAATAAAGATAAATATTTTTTTTAAACATCTAAAAAACAATCAAACAATTGAATTGTTTAAAAATTACCGAACCGAATACATTTTCAGGGTATTTTGTGATTTTTATAATTTTAATTGCAATAAAAGTTTTAAAAATCACGAAATACCTTCAAAATGTATTGGGGTGGTTCGTTAATTGTGAAACAATTCAATTGTTTAATGGTTTTTTTAATTTTGCTTAAAAAACATTCATCTTTATTTCATGATGAAGGAAATAAGAGAAACAAAATACGAACGGAAAAGCGCATTACCCAATTCGAACGATGACACCGATAGTGCCTTTTCCGTCGCATCCATACGACGAGTGGAGGTAAACAGAGAGCACTACACACTCAAGCGCTCACACCGACGAGCGCGAGCGTACGCAATAGCATCACGGCAGCTCCCAGCATTGCTACACGCGAATCTGGCTCACCGACTGTACGCCGGCTCGTTGGGGGCGCTACTGGTTGGCCCGTCTTCAGAAATTAATAATTAACTCAGCAGTTGATCTAAGACCCATACATGTTGATATGAATCGACTCAGAATTTCACTCCCAAAACTCCATTCAAGCACTACCATCAGTTGCGAGACACCTTGAATATGCTTCGAAAAACTTTCAAAATGTGAAAGAAGAACGCGAAGCCATTAACAAATCTCCCGATAATATTTTTGTTTGTAGTACCTTATAAAAAATTCAGATTTACCTTATTATTATTCTTTGTTAAATTTAAGCGGTTTTATTATGTTTTATATATTAATTAAACATATAAAAGGAGTAAAACAGTTTTTTATGAGCCAAGCGAGTTAAGTAAAAATGTTGTACAAAAAATTGTTGCACCTGTGAAATAATGTTTTTTTAATCATTTTATTACGACTGAAAAAACATATCACTATAATGATCAAGAATTGCTTCGTTAAATAAGAACCTGTCTACATAAAAATTGAAAAGCCTCCGAAGTGGGCCTGCTGAAAAGAATAAACGGAAGGACCGTCACATGGGACGACGGCCTTACGATATACCAGCCGAGTGACTGCCAGCGCCATCTCTCAGCTTCACTCTGAAGCGCACGCAACGTATTACTCGATCCCAAGTGTTCGCCATCCGGACCGTTCGACATTTTAGCCCGTCGCTATTTTAGCTGTTCGGCTTTTTGGCCCTTCGAATTAATGAATTCGAAATTATAAACTGTCGTCATATTTACAATTCGATGATTTGACGTCTTGATTTATTTCGTGTATTTATACAGACAATTCGATATTATATCTCTCGTTATTTTGTGAAATCTGACATTTGTTTTCGCCATAAATTAACTTCGAGATATTTATATTCACAATTTTGATTAACGATTTTACGGACTATCCTAAGATTGATCTATCGACATTAAAACGTTCGTCATTACTGCATTCGACATTTTGAACCGTTTAAATATTGACTGTTTGAATTTTGTGCCCCCACCCGTTGGGCAGTGACCAAAGATACATTTAAACTATCTGCTTATTTAGCATGTCTGAGCAACTGTTGAAACAACAAAATTTCGAGACAACAAAATGCATTTTGCACATTCAACGATTCTTTTTTCTCAGTGTACCAAGTATTAACCTTGGAGTAATCTATTTGAAAAAAAATCGTATTCCGTAGGTAACCGAATATTTTTGTAACCCACAAATTCCAACTACATAACGTAAGGTCTGAAAAAATATTAGGAGTACAACTTTGCAGTGACCGTTTTACTTAGAGAGCCACTGCGGCCGAAGTAGTGGCCCTAGCTCAATAAAAAAGTGGCATTTTAAACTAGAGGCTCTGCCAATGTAAACAATTTAAAAAAGCTAACGGATACGTGTATGCATTATAAAGTTATAGGCACTCAAACATGGCAACCACCGAACCGAATTCTCACCATTTGCGAGAGGTTATGATTTACTTCTTCAACACCAAGAAATCTGCGGCTGAGGCCCACCGTTTGCTTGTAGATGCTTACGGGGAGGATTCTATACGCCGAAAATCATGGGGACTGCCTGGTCATATTCCGTCATCGACGCCCAAACCGAATATTCACGGATCCAAAGTGATGCTGAGTATCTGGTGGGACCAGCTGGGCGCTGTGTACTATGAGCTGCTCAAACCATCCGAAACCATCACAGGGGAACTCTACCGACGTCAGTTGATGCGCTTGAGTAAGGCACTCAAAGAGAAACGGCCATAATTCAACGAAAGACATGACAAGGTGATACTGCAGCATGACAATGCCCGACCCCATGTTGCAAATGTCGTGAAAAAGTACTTGGAAACGCTGAAATGGGAGGTTTTATCCCACCCGCCGTACTCTCCAGACATTGCCCCTTCCGACTATCACTTGTTCCGATCAATGGCACACGATTTGGCTGACCAGCACTTCGGTACTTACGAAGAAGTCAAAAATTCTGTCGATTCCTGGATTGCCTCCAAGGACCAAGGCTTTTATCGACGCGGGATTCGAATGCTACCTGAAAGATGGGCCGAGGTCGTAGCTAGCGACGGGAAGTACTTTGATTAAAAAATATGTAGCCACTTTTTTATAATAAAGCCTTAAACTTCTGAAAAAAACGGTCACTGCAAAGTTGTACTCCTTATATATAGTCATAATACATGGGCGTACTAAAATTTATATTTTCACTAATCATATTACGTAACAGCTCAAACATAAAATCGTCCTTAATTTATGAGGATGAAAATTAAATTATTTAAATATATTGCAATGTCCGAACATCTTTGTTACTCACTGTATATACGAACGTATGTCTGCATTCGTAATAGCGTGCATATGTATGCGCGTATACGTGTGGCATTTAAGGGGTAAGGCCACTGTAAATTTTTTGAAAAATCGATTTTTTTTTATTGGCTTCAAAAATAGTTTAAACCCTCTAGAAGGTTTAAACCCTCTAGTTTAAACCTTCTTTTTTTTATTTTTTCCAATAAAAAACTATTCGCAAAACTTTAAACGCGTTTTTCTCGAAACACGGTTTTTCAAAATGGCACGCAGCATCACTCGAACAATTTTCATTTTTTTACTTGAAATTTTGACCAGATGTGAACATTAACATTAATCTTGAGAATGTCGATCGAGATTTTCAATAACTTTATTTATTGATTTTTTATTAACAAAAAACTAGCCGTTTTTTTCGTCAAAAATCAATTTTTTTTTTCAAACGCACGCCAAATCCACAAAAATTGATACTTTTTAAAATCCGATCGACATTCTCTAGCTATAACCCTCTAGATTGATGGTTTTTTTTTTGTTCTAGATTCAAAAGTGCACCAGTGGTGCTGCGTGTCGCGGAGCCCTGCAAGCAAAACATGCCCCGGGAAGATAGCTGTGGAACCGCCATTTTGTTTTTTTTTTTGCTGTAAAAAAATTTGATAATAAAGTTTAATGTATGCCCGATAACACCCTTAAAAGTTTTTTTTTCAATTACCTTCAATTTTGGAAGCAAAAAATTCGTGAAAAAACCTTTTTTTTTGGACCGTTACAGTGGCCTTACCCGTTAAAAAAGGTATATCAACATCATACTTAGAGCCTAAAAGTGTGTAATAAGTGAGCCTAAAACGTTAAGTAGGAGCTCAATTTACACTAAATTCGAAGTTACTTTACTACCTTTATCTCCTACCACTGTGAGGAGCTGCAGGGTCAAGGCTGAAAATTTCAACTCGGCGTTTTTTTTTCGGAACACGTTTATTGAACTTTCAGGTGACCGTGACTTATCTCTACTCATTCGACGATTTATCACTAATCGTTCCTTCCGCTTTTCTCCTTCATTTATATCCCAACGAGCTTAGCCCCGCGGGTGCTTGATCTAGGAGATGATCGCACTGTTTGACCTCTTCTATCTTCAGTATGGAGTGGTAATAGTGAACGTGAAGTTTGGCCCGTGAATATATCCTTTGCGGCAGTAGGCTCAATGCGAAATTTACTGTCATCCAGTTCGTGTATCCATAGGAATACTCTACTAGATGATTACAGTGGAGTCGGAGGTTGCTCGTGAGCGGTCGATAACTTTTGGATCAATGCATTTGACCGATTTGGCAATGCACTTTGCTTGATAAATGAACATCCTGGCTGAGCGTAAATCAATAACGTCGGATATACCCTGCAATCTCCATGGCCAAAAGAAGAAACGCGAGACGTGGTTGAAAGGCGCCAAGTAAACACATAATTTTACCAGTACACGATTTTTCACCGAGTATTCATGGTATGCCTTAACGAAAGAATGAAAAACGCGGAACCGTGGCGGTTCCAATGCAACACGATTCGATGAAACAACGGGAGATGTTGAGAAAAGTTGTACGGTATTTCTTATCCGCGTGTACACAGCATGTTGACCACTGAAAAGGCTTTACTCGACGAATTATCGATTTACGCCTCTTTCCTTCCCTACCCTATTGTTGCCATCCCACTGCGACTTCGACCCTCACTTTCCACTTTTATGTTTCTTCGTGTTATGTGTTTCGGCCATTGATATACACGCTCAGTTCTCCGCATGACTGTTTCTATCGGATTTTCACCATTTGCAGACTCTACTCGACGGAGACTAAAGCTTGCTCGGGCTATTACGCGTCCAGGTTGAGATACGAGGTCAATACTTGTACAACACGCTGAGATGATTTCTAATGCGCTTATAGAAAAGGGACCAAAGTATTGCCGATGGCCCAGGTAGAGAGAAGCTTTCCTCGAGACGAGGATTTCTCTGTGGCCACAAAGGATAAACGATCACATTTCGAAGACTTCGGTCATCATGTACAGCCTTGTTCCAGTCTTCTCTATTCTTGAGATTTTGTGGTCTAAAAATCTGATATAATTCATGTAGATAGTATTTAGTCTGCACTTTCGAGCAAAACGTTTGAGGTTACTGTAAAACAAGGGGTTTCTTGTGTTGAATGCTCCTTGAATGACTTGTGTTGAATGCTCTTTAATGAAATGTTCTCCTGAAATGTTTCATTAAGGAACACGTACAATTCTGCTGAAGAGCATTGATACTACGTTTCAAGTAAATCTGACCAGATATTTATTTTACCATACAAAATTTGCTAACCTCTTTTCACCTTAAGTATTGAATTAACAAAAACGCTTAAAGTTCATTAATTGTGTCTAGAAGCAGTTATAAAAAATTTCAAGTAAATTTGACCCGATTTTTTTTATTTTCCATACAAACTTTGCCACCTCCTTTCGTTCAGGGGTTGAATTCCGAAAAACGCTAAAATACGTCTTTTATTAAATTTGTTGAAGAGCATTAATACCAAGTTTCAAGTAGATTTGACCATAAAAATATTATTTCCCGTACAAATTTTGCCAGCCCCTTTCATCTGCTTAAGGATTAAATTTTGACAAATGCCGAAATACGTGTTTTATTAATTGTGTCCAAAAGCATTAATACGAAGTTTCAAGTAGATTTGACCATAAAAATATCAATACCCGTACAAATATTGCCAGCCCCTTTCACCTCCGTAAGGATTGAATTTTGAAAAATGCCGAAATACGTATTTTATTAATTGTGTCAAAAAGCATTAATACGAAGTTTCAAGTAAATTTGACTACAAAAATATTATGTTCCGTATAAATTTTGCCAGCTCCTTTTACCTCCTTAAGGGTTGAAATTTGAAAAACGCTGGATTACGTGTTTTATTAATTGTGTCAACAAGCATTAATACCAAGTTTCAAGTAAATTTGACCATAAAATTATTATTTCCCGTACAAATTTTGCCAGCCCCTTTCACCTCCTTAAGGGTTGAATTTTTTAAACGCCGAAATACGTGTTTTATTAATTGTATCAAAAAACATTAATACCAAGTTTCAAGTAAATTTAACCATAAAATTATTATTTCCCGTACAAATTTTGCCAGCCCCTTTCACCTCCTTAAGGGTTGCATTCTGAAAAAACGCCGAAATTCGTGGTATATTAATTGTGTCAAAAAGCATTAATACCAAGTTTCAAGGGAATTTGACCATGAAAACATTATTTTTCATACAAACTTTGCCACCCTCTTTCACCCCCTTAGGGGTTGCATTTCGGGAAATTCCTTCTTAAACGATGCCTCCAATATAAAATCAACACCCTCTCCAAATTCCATGTTTCTGCCTTTAGCAGTTTAGGCTGGGCGATGATGAGCCAGTCACTCAATCAGGACTTTGCCTTTTATATATATAGATTGTATATATATATTTTTTTTTCCTTAGGTACACGCTTTTCGCATTTGTTACCTATTCTTCTCCTCATTAAGACCGATTCTTTCCTTTACTGTTTACTCCTTTTTTCTCCATCTTTCTCGCTGTCCCCCCTCTCTTGCGGCCGCAGCCGACTTCCCCCTCTGTATTATTCATCATGACATTTCTGTCATGGGTATAGGGAAACTGCGGAAAATATATACCAATATAGCCGGTCATCGAGTTTGCTCCCCAGTCGTGGAATTAGTCTTATTTCGCCGCAAAATGCGCCAGAAAAACATTTCACGATGAAATGTACGCCACTGGGATTCGAACCCAGGACCTTCCGGTCCGCTGGTTTAGTGGCGAGCACGCTAATCACTAGACCATCGCACCGGTTTATATAGATTGTATATTACCGGTATTTCTAAAATACTGTTGTTTAGTAAAAAAAAAAAAAAAACGAATTAATTCGCGAAATTGGTTAACGAAATGAAAGTTTTATCGAATATCATGAGCGCCCAGCTGGTACGCTCGCTTGACTGACATTAATCGTAGTCTGCGCTGCTTCGACGGATCTATGGAGATTTTTTTCGTGTACGTCTACAACGCGGTATGTACATTCGGGACAACTTTCGCCTTCCGGATACTTCTTACCTTCAACTTTCAACTGACTGATTACTTTTCTCAACAGTGCCACTGTTCTGTGCTTGCTTTTTCTGCTTTGTCGAGCTTGCTTAAAAGACGAGTTCCCATAACGCAAGAATGCACCAATGTCTCTCGTGACCAGCGATTATCGAGATCTTTCTGTTTTTCCCACCAATCGGTCGCTATTCTATTCCCGAAGTTCCGACATTTACCTCCCCATTTATTTTTCCATCGCAGGAATACGCGAGTGAGCGCATTTATGTTCGAATATCGATGTTGACGTCTCTTCCTTATTTGTATCCATTCCCCCGCCTCCGTGACGCTCTAGACTGGTGCGTTTCGCTGTTTATTTTTTGCACCGCACCATGGAAACGTACGTCCTCTCCTCTACTGCAATAATCGAAGCTACGGGGAGACGTGGCTCCGACGAAGGCGAGGAAACGTCACGTTTGTACAAAACCGATTTCCTCTCGACTTCGAATAACTGAGTCGAGAGGACTCGACTTTAAAAATGGTCCTGCACTCCCGTTACTTCCTAATAATGAGCAACTCTGCGTTTTCTCAGATATTGACCCGCAACAGGTAGTTCTTACAAAATAATTTTGAGGATGTTCTCATCGAGAAGTTCAGACATGATTCCGTAACTTGTATTTTCGCGTGTCGCTGTTAACGAAAAAAAGACATTCATCAGATATGCCTTCAACTATTTTTCTCTTGGCGGTTTTGCTATTTCGATTTTGACACATCGAGCTTATTCAAACGCATGAAACGTAGGTATCGGAAAGGGGATCTCCCATTCGTTGTTGGAGGTAGGCATGGATCCGTTATCGTTGGACGTAAACAGTTTTATACGCCTTTGCATCGAAATGGATCGCACGTCACTCGGAAAAGACTTGTGGTCGTCGCGCAGAAGTTGCTTATTCAAGACTTCGACGAATCCGTGTATTTCAAAAGCACCCGAAAATTGTATCTTGATTGAAAAAAAACGAAAGTGCAATCGTATACCTCGTATTGGAAGATTGAGCGATAGCTTTCCTGGTGGACATCGATGAGACACCTTGCAGCGCAGGGACTCTATCACAATCTCACCTTTTCCAAACTGGAAACTCGTCGGAAACACGCGAATCATACGAATCGAAAACTGAAGGGAAGCATAGGAATTGTTGGATCGTACCTCAGTCCAGGGAGATTGAAACGCTCTTATCAAAGTATTGCGTTTTTAAACCATTTTAAACCATATTTTAAACCGTTTTTAAACCATTTTAAACCATATTTTATTGATATGTTCACCGTAAACTTTTTAAAAAATCTAAATATAGTAAGGAAAAATATGTAAAATGGATCAGCGTTAACTTTTTCATGGCACATAGGGTAGAGCACCCGGGGGCGAGTTGAAATTGCGAACTTTCTATGGTCAGAATGCTCACAACTCCGAAAGAATTTTACACGAAAGCCCAACACTCCGAAAATCAGAACACCGTCAAAATAATTCGGCAATGGAAGTTTTTAAAGTTCCAAAGTTTTCAATAAATCGACGAATTATTTAGACAATTGTTTTTTTTTATTGGGAAGTGATTTTACGTCAATTTTGAAATTTGTCTGGAGAATGTTAGACGTTCTGCATCATTTACAGTCAACTGTGTAGACTTTCGCAGGCATGATTTTGACGGACCTTGTAATTTCGGAACACTAAAATTAGGAATTTTAAACCGTCGGCCCATTCAAAGTTCGGAATTTCAACCCGGCTCCCATGTCAAGATCATGCCAGCGAAAGTCCACACAGTTGACTGTTAATTATGTAGAACGTATAACATTGTCTAGACAAATTTCAAAATTGACGCAAAATCACTTCTTAATTTAAAAAATCTTGAAATATTTTGTCGATTTAATAAAAATTTTGCTTCTTTTAAAACTTCCATAGCCCAATTATTTTGACGGTGTTCAGATTTTCGGAGTTTTGATCTTAGGTGTAAAATACTTTCAGAGTTTTGATCTTTCGGGGTATTATTTTTTCGGAGTTTTGAGCGTTCTGATCATTCAAAGTTCGAAATTTCAACCCTGCCCCATCTTGAATTTCGGAATATTAAGATTCAGAATTTTAAACCGTCGGAGCATTCAAAGTTCGGAATTTCAACCCGGCCCCGAGCCACCAAATAGTGCGAGCTACCAAAGATTACGCAGCGCTTTTAATTGTTTTATTTTTTTTGTGTTGGCAACACCATCTAACCTGTCAGTGGCATATGTCATGTCAAAGTGTTGAACAACAACTCGCTTCGTTAAGATATTTATTTACAATTTTGTGACTAATAATAGATTTTCGATGTATTTGATCTTATTTTTTAACAATTTTAAACCCGTTTTGTAAGGTTTTGCCCTTAGTTTGCACCTACTGAATGTTATTATGCTTGAAATTTGTGATCCAAATTTTGTTTTTGTTGACCATAGACTAAAAACACGTATTTTATGAGAGTACGTACCGAAAGAGTGCGCACTCTTACCACTACTCCGCTCTCATGCGCACTCTTAGTTTCTATAAAAGGTTATTACTGCGTACTCTTTGCAACACAACACCCTAAGAGTCCACACGGGACGAGTTATAAGTCTTTTTTTGTATTTTTCGAGATTGTTACTTAAGATTTATATTTAAAGTATTGTTCCTCAATGACCAAAGCTTAATTTAAATAAGATGTACAAAGTGTATTATTAAAATTGATTTTTCTAAAAATAAAAGTTTATAAAGTGCGTACTCTTTGCTGACTTTACCGGGGATAGTACAATATTCGGGGCGCCGAGTTGTGACCGTTGATTCTTGATATTTAAACCAAAATAATGAGAATTTCAAGAATAAAAAATGTGCCGTTTCGGTTTCCTTAAGGAATTATGAGCGCTCTCAGGGGCCATTCATAAAACACGTGACGCCGGAGGGGGTGGGCGTTAGGCAAATCATCACAGGGGGCGGGAGGGGGGGGTCAAGCAAAAGTCACGTGACGCTATAAGCATATCAAATCTGGAAAAGTGTGATACTGAGACGTTGAAAAACTGTTGTACTACCCACCCAAAGTTCCGACTACGAGGAAGTTGTAACTTCTCTGATATCGATTGAGACTCACCTGAAGCATCCTTGGGAACATATTGCATTCTAGGTGCATCGTGATAAAAGATGATCAAATTATTTATTATTGATGTTACATAACATAAGGAACATGTTTCCTACTACGTATAAATTATACGTAATTATATATCACATAAATATTTACTTAAAGTAAACAATATAAATTGTTCGTTCTGAAATAATCTATTAAAATGGTTGTAGTATTTACTTGCTTCTTATTGTTGTGAAAAAACGAACGCAGAAAGAGGGGCGAGCTCCACGTCACGTAATTTCCAGGAGCGGGAGGGGGGTCGGGGGCACCGGTACCCGTCTCGAAATGTTACAGAAGTATGGAGGGGGGTCGAATATTTATAAAATTTTCGTCATGTGTTTTATGAGTGGCCCCTTATCGGTTATTGGAAATACGTAAAAATTCAACGATTGTTGTTGGCTCATGGGTACAATATCCTTATTTTATCACAAATACGGGAAATTGACCGGGCGAGCTTTCAAAAGTATTGGTTCAGTATTGCCTCAAGGGCAAAAAGTTATTCTCTTGCTCGGCCGAGACCCAATTCGGCGCATGCAGGCCATTTGAGTTACCCAGAATACACCACTTGGAGGTCGCCTCCCGTGCGGAAAACTGATTGGGCATCCCTAATAAAAATAAGGGCCTTTCAGGGCTTCCCTAGTGCTTTCCCTAGTAGGGATTTCCACAATGGCCCAGACTTGGCTATTATCGGGATAAACTTGTAGGGATGTCCACAATAGGCCCCGACTTGGCCATTATGGGGATAAACCTGTAGGGATTTCCACAAATGGCCCAGATCTGACTATTATAGCGATAAACCAGTATAAATAGCTTAGGCTACATGGTTGATGATATTTCAATTATTCAAATCGATTATATACATCTATCGAATAATATTATCGAACGCGTATTAGGAAAAAGCGTAAGTGCATTAGCAAATAAAAAATCAATGATGAACACAAATATGCAGAAAAACGTCAGACAGTATTTATTTATCAAATTGAAGAAACCTTTTACATAGATACAAACAATTACTTATGGTTTCACTCATACATGGAGTAATGCTAACGCATAAGTGTGAACAGTCCCAACCGGTTATCCCGACATGTTTATAGCAACTAATTTCCGCTCAATACTCATAATAGGGAAAATTATTCCTTCTGAAGACTTCGCTGATATTTCCCATTCATAAACTTTATCTGACTGTGTAGGATAAGTAAATAAATTGGTCTTTGTTTTCCAGATCTTTCCCTCAATGGAAATAGATTCTAGTGATTCAGTAGATCCATATATTTTTTTATTTCTACTACACATCCATTCCTTAGAATGGATTATTTTTTGTATTAATTTTGTCATGGCAGTTTGTCATAAAGGCTCACATGCAAATACGCAATCACATTTCTACGCGCGCACCCATACCATACATACACATGTACTCACGCCCACACCTATGCACATGTACAATTACATAAAAACAAATACAGATATACCCTGACACATTTAACATACACGTATGTCCACTGATACGGATATTTTATGGAGCTGAAATGGTTATGATGAGGCGCTGTTGAGGCATTTTCAGAGCGCTAAAATGGTTTTGATGAGGCGCCATTGAGGCAACTTATAAGGCCCCGGTCGTTGCGCCTTTAATGGCCCTTGTTGACAAAGTGTGACCGGCCGCTAACGGCCCTCATGTGGCTTCCAGATTGAGGCCCGAATAAAGTTAGGGGAATATTATTGGGGCCCGATCCCAGCCCCAACTCAATTTCCGCACGGGCTGCTCAGTATTCCTGGCAGTGATAAGGGCCGTTTTAGTGTTTCTTTGGACGTGTGTGTGCGTGTGGGTGTTTGTTTGGGTTTGTTTGTTTGGGTTTGAGAGGATATGCATATAAATATAAGTTTGTTTGGGTTGAAGCCTTACAAGTCCGTAGAGGGATGAACCGTACACTTTTAATCTCTCTTCGGACTCCTAGCGATTAAAAGTAATGCTTTACTCTCTGTCTAGTCGCACCCATAAGCGAGGAAAACATGGTAGTGGTATTTAAAATACATTTTTGGCTTCTGAGACACTGTTGAAACCAGTGTTGGGCGTTTTTTAAATTGATGATACTCTAATTATAAATTACAAATGTAATTTGTAATAAGTAAAAAAAAATTGCTTATTACAATGGTATTTTGTAATTAGAAAAAAATTTATTTACAAATTACTATTATTATTCATAATTATAAAAACTGTAAATACAAATTACAAATGTAATTAGAATATTTGTTTCTTTCTAATTACAAATAATAAATGTAATTAGAATATTTTTTCTTTCTAATTACAAATCTAATCAGCATCGATTTTTGTTCTTGTTACAAATGACAAATGTAATTGGTATTCATTGTTTTTCATAATTAACAAAATTCACATTCCTCAAAATTCAGAAATTCGAAATGGCGGATCGAAATACAAAAATTTACGCGATTCGCACGATAATTGGTATTAGGGGGTGTAAGAGGTCGCTGGTTATGAATCCATCCTCAAATTCATAAATCCAAAATGGCAGGTCGATGGACCCCGTATGCAGCTTATTGATGCCATATGGCCCACATAGAGTATTTCGTGATTGGTTAGACTTGACTTTCGAAAAATTTGGTACTCAGAGGTTTCCGCAGTCTGCTGATTATGAATTAAAGGTCAAAATTAAAAATAGCGGATCCAAAATGGCGGTTTAACACTGAAAATTGATTCAATTTTGACTGAAAATTGGCACTCGGAAATTTTCGAGTTTGCTGATTACAAGCCTGTCCTCAAAATGCGCAAATTGAAAATTGTGGATCGATCATGGTGAACTACAATACAATCATTTACTCTATTCTCACGATAGTTAGTGTCAAGGGGTTTTCGAGGTCACTGGTTATGAATCTGCTCTCGAAATACAGAATTAAAAAACAGCAGTTCTACCATCGCGTATCAAAATGCAAACATTGACTGGAATCCGTGGAAACTTGGTACTCTGGATCTGCCATTTTGAATTCTCGAATTTTACAGGCAGATTCATAATTATCGACCTCAAAAATGCCTTACTACTAATTATCATTCGAACCAAGTAAATTCTAGTAATTCATGCGCAATGCTGGACCCACTATTTTATTTATGTATTTTGAAGGCAGATTTCTATTCAGTGACCTCCAAAATCCTGTAATACCAATTCCCATGGGAATCGAATACATTATTATATCATGGTCTGCCATATTGGAGACACTGTTTTGAATGTATGTATCGTGAGTTTGGACTAGTAATCAGCGGCCTCAAAAACCCCCTAGTACCGAGTTTTATCCGATTGTAGTCAATTTTTGCATTTCGTTACGCCATATTGGATCCACCATTTTGAATTTCTTAATTTGTAGGGCAGATTCGTTATAAGCGACCTTGAAAACCCCTTAATTTCAATTATTTTGCGAATCGTGTAAATTGTTGTATTTAGGTCTGCCACATTAGATCCACCGTTTTTTTTCTGAATTTGAAAGACAGATTCGTAATCAATGACTTTGATAACCCCCGAGAGCCGATTTTTAATAAAATTAAATGAACTTTCATTTTCGATCCTCTATATTTGCCCCACTATTTTGAATATCTAAATTTTGACCTTGAATTCGTAATCAGGGACCAAAAAAACTCATAAGCGCCAGGTTTCATTTAAATTGGATTTTTGTCGAGCATATGACAGACACAAATAGTGAAATCCTCTTGCCGCTGAAGGGGTTAAGGAAAACGCGCCTGGATAATAAAAATCCTCAAATTCAGCCAACACCAACAAAACTGATAAGACTATTCGAGACCGGGAGGCGACCGAGACCATAGATTGGGCTCGAATTTTTTTCGAGACTCACAATCAGTCTTGATTTGGTTTCGTCTCAAATTTTTGATTAAGCCAGATCGAAGTCTCATTTTAATGACATTCGTAATTTGTAATCATAATAAAAATCTATATTATTAACATTTGTAAATTGTAGTTAGCAGAAAAATCGATTCGAATTACACTTGGAATTTGTAATTAGAAAAAAAATCAATTCTAATTACATTTGTAATTTGTGATTAGAAAAAAAAAACATATTCTAATTACATTTGTAATTAGTAATTAAAATTTTTATTATTTCAAGTTACAATGTAATTAGTAATGTTTTATCTTTTCAATTACAAATTATAGGTGTAATTAGTAATTTCAATGTAATTAATTACTCCAAGTAATTAGTGCTGCCCAACACTGGTTGAAACTATATTTTTCCAAGTTACCTTGCCTGATGTTACTTGAAAATTTCAAATTCGAATACCGTCATTTTCGATATCTAACGAAATTTTATAAATTTTACCATAAAATAAGCGAAGTAATACTCTTTGCCACTCTTCATATTTTTATAATAATCATAATAAAAATCTATATTATTAACATTTGTAAATTGTAGTTAGCAGAAAAATCGATTCGAATTACACTTGGAATTTGTAATTAGAAAAAAAATCAATTCTAATTACATTTGTAATTTGTGATTAGAAAAAAAACATATTCTAATTACATTTGTAATTTGTAATTAAAATTTTTATTATTTCAAGTTACAATGTAATTAGTAATGTTTTATCTTTTCAATTACAAATTATAGGTGTAATTAGTAATTTCAATGTAATTAATTACTCCAAGTAATTAGTGCTGCCCAACACTGGTTGAAACTATATTTTTCCAAGTTACCTTGCCTGATGTTACTTGAAAATTTCAAATTCGAATACCGTCATTTTCGATATCTAACGAAATTTTATAAATTTTACCATAAAATAAGCGAAGTAATACTCTTTGCCACTCTTCATATTTTTTTAAATTTTGACTTCGATAATCCTAAATTCATGGCCAAATCTTGGCGCCTCGGATATCGTACTCTTGCCGCTTTACTCTACCTCTGTATCGAATTGTTTTGAAAGTTTATATTACAAATAAAAATCCAATTTTTCAAAAGTCAATTCTGGCTCTGGCACTATACAGAAACTCTCAAAAAGGCGAGCAGTATTCAACATCGAATAAGACGAATTTTTTCTGTACCGAAAAATCGTGACCATCCGGCGAACGCGAGTGAATATTTCTATTGTGTCCTGTATTGTGGTTGATGTCCGTGTCTACCTGGCACGATAACACTGCTATGTGTATATTACCTTGGTAGACCGGTTTATGCGCCTGGCTGCGATTCATATCCGTCAATATACGCACGTATATAGCGTTATCACTGTATGTACCGATGAAGCCTGGCAAACAGAATGGAACGGCAAGTCCCTCGCAATGGAGGAAAACTGAACGGGAAAGTTTCGTCCCAGTAGCTGGTACTGTACCGAACCAAAGACGTCTCTTATCAATGACGTGAGACGGCTCAGTTCTCCTCACCCTCGCTGTTTCTATTCCTGTTTAACGTTCAACCATTGAAACTGTCGCGTGACTCTTTTGTACAGAACATTCAATGAATCCACCACGTATTTCGCGTCTGTGATTTTAGACTTAAGAGTCTTCGGCCATATTTCTTCGTTCACAAGCCTCTGGAAAAAGAAGCAACGGTATGAGGAATGCACGAACGACACCAGGAGAAGACGGGTAGATGGTGTTTGTGTGACTTTGGAATAGAGGTTCCTTGAAAGAAATGAAATGAAGAAGAGGATAATCGATGATGTTGTCATTGTTACCGCATGGGTTTGGTCAAATCACAAATCTCTCACCGTCGTCAAATGAATGACTTAGAGCACAAACGTTCTAGTTGGCATGCACCTGATCACTTGGTGCTTGTTACGAACGCTAATTAGGGGCCAAATGATGAAGTACTGTGAGATCACGATTTTGTGGCAGGTAAACATATTACTCAGCCTGTGTGCCCATTAATCTGTATATACACATATCTGCATCATGGCAGGCCTTGAGCTAGATGCATTTTTCAATAATATTACGGAACCCGCGATTGGGAGCTTTTCAGGTGAATGCCGCAATGAACACGTTCGAAAAGAAGAACGTCTTTAAATTATTGAATTCGACGAAATACCAATCGAAGAGCTCTGACGGTGGGAGAGCCTAGCAATTCGTGTCCTTTTTTGCAATTCCTTGATCTCTTTATCGTGAAATATGCGACGGATTTTACTTACGTACGTGAATACCTTTGAGAGAGTATTGGTTGTTGAGAAGATCCAAGTGCACAAGTTTTATAAAGCCATGTATTTTTCTCATCAGATTTCAAAATATCTCTTCCGAATGTAAATGTAATTTTGATTTAAAACATACTGAAGTCGCTATTAGTCTTCGGGATCAAATTTCATGTTTTTGGTATTCGTCAGTGGAAGCGGAAGCCAAAAATTCAATCTAGTGATGAGAGCCCTCTCTGCCTTTTTAGGGAAGCCTGAACAAGAAGAGTTATCATCCAGTTTAACGAGCGTTGGGCTGGAATTTTGGAGGATATAATTAGTGACGTTGAATTTGTAGCATTTTCTTTCTGCATGAATAAGTGCGAGGACAATACGATAGTGCGGCACAATAGTCACCGTCGGTGAGTTACTGATGCATCCCTGAAACACAAGTGCACTGGCCAATTTATGACTTTGATCTGTCGAAAAGATTGACTTTGTTTCCTATTCAAAGCGATTGTACTGAGAGGCAAATTCGAGCGGAACGAGTGGCGAGCCTCCACTGTTCAATTCATGTCTCATTGACCTCTGGTGTAAGTCCACTTCCCGTACGATCCTCTGCCTAGAGAGTCCTCGATGAAAGTAGTGCTGTTTAGCCGCTCGGGGTGGGAACGTCTCTTCGGGATTCTCCGGACCTCCACCCTCTTCCGTACGGTTGCAAACATTGATGGATCGGAAGAGTCCTGCCTCCCTTATATACCTCTATCGTACGTTGCGACAAAGCAGCTTTAGCAGAAGAGAAAAAGAAACGACGTTGAAGTTGGAAACGTTTTTGAAGAACATCATGTGTCAGATTAATTCCACAATGAGAGAAAGGCGCAAAGGAGCAGCGATGACCAATGTTTAGACTCGAGTTAATCGTCATATTGGTAGTACTTAGAAAAGCACATTGCCTGTTTTGTTCCTTGGAGACAATCCAATTCATGGGCCATATCGCCACGATGTTGACCCAAAACAATGTCGTAAACTTGACAGTTATTGTTTTCACAACGAGAAGAGTATGTTGGACCCTGTTTGCAGTTCGGGACATTCAAAGATCTTAACTAAACTCTGCAGTTCTGTTGAGTCCTTGGTCGTTGAGTAGCCATTACACTATGAGGCTTGTCGGGTCCTCAATCTACTTAGCTCGAGCATTCGCCGCATGCGACGCGATTCATCCGAGTTTCATGAGCCTTTGATAATCCACTTTGGTGCACAAACGTTACCGACGGAGTAAGGAGCACCTTGGGAACATTGGGAGAGCCATGAAACAACAATGAACTCACGCGGATTCGATGCATTTCAACTGCTACATCTGGCACATCCAAACGAGGTTGAGACGCGGTTGAGAAAAAGCCACCTAATAATGAGCTGTCATTCAAGGAAAGTTGCACCTGCGAATATCGGGCCGATTCGATAGAGAGAAAGGAACCGGATAATGGATGAGACCGAATTCGTCAGCAATAACATTTTGTTACCAATGCAACCCACGAATTCATCAGTACTTTAGCGGCATCCCATCAAAAGTCACTCTCATGTGGCTTTTGCACTTTGCCATTTGAGAGGAACTATTGCGTAAACGTGCACCGCGTCAAGGAAAAGTTTCCACATATTGCTCGCCAGTTCCGTACGTAAAATGAAGAGTAAAGTTTCTCTTACGCTAGCGGCGCTGCTTGAGCTCCTGCTATATTGTTTTCTTCGGAATACCCATCATACGTATAATCAAATCGATTGCCACGTTTTAAATTTATCTAAGATATTATAGGAAATGGGTGCTTTTTGATTTTCGTAATTTCAAAAATCACACCAACCCATTTTTCCAAATTCGAAAATAATTCGTGTTTTTCACTTACGATCATACGGTTTTCAACATTTTTTAGAAAACGTGTACATTGTTGAAATAAAATAATTAAATATGTGTACATGTATACACATCATTCTGTCAAAACAAAATTCTGACCACTTTACGTATATATCAAAACATATACACCTAACTAATGCTCGTTATTGATATACATGTTAAGAAGTGCATAATCAGACTCACAACTCGGTTTTTTTTCAACAAAATAGAAATTTTCGATAAAAATTATTTATGAACAGTTGTTATTTTGCAACAGTACAATTTGTTTAGCGAATTAAAGCTTTTTACGACAGAAAAGGAATTATTCTGTAAATACACAAGTGCTTGTCATCTTATGTTTTCAGCTTATCGCAAAGAATAAAAAATAATTCAGCTCGGCTAAGAATGTTTTTAAAGGGTTACAAGCTTTTCCTGTTTGCCGGATGTGTTGACACATCCATTATTCCTATGCTCTTTCCCGGATTCAATAGACAGTATTGTTTGGATTCGAACATGTCAATTGTGTAGGTGAAATGGAAATTTGCACATTGTTCCTGTAACACGTCGAGCAGTAACTTCAATTCGCATCGTGTACTATGCGCAGAGTTTGACTGTATCGTGTTAGTCTAGTACGACGATATTGGCTGCGACTGCGACTACAAACTTCTCTTGTGATTAGCCTCTGCAGGATTAACTTTGTCGTGAGTTGTCAATTTTTGGTGGTCGAGAAACACAAGTCCCAGACCTACGTCATGTCACGCGTCAAACGCTGAGGGATGTAGCCTTTTGGTGTTCAGCATTCGTTATCTATACATGATATCTGTGCACGATGGGAATTTAGTAATTGCAATTTGATATCTTGATGACTTTTGTAATGCATGCAAAAAATTGGAGATTTCGTTGACTCAATGATTTATTAACTCATGTCACGGTTGGTTTATTGATAAATTTTATTATCCGCTGTCATATGAACTGAATTGTTGTTTAAATTGTGTTGAATTTGGAAAAATTATTTAAAATATCGAGAACTAGATTAATTCGATGATGACACAATTGTACTGAAATTGATTTAGGTTGAGTAAAATTTCCTGCATATTGAAGTGCTTTCAAGGGGGAAACACCATCGACAAGAGCAAAATTAGCTGTTTTTAGAGATTTTTTAAATAAAAAGGATTGTCTGACTTTATTACAACTTTGTACATTTTTTTCTTTGACATTTTGACTATTTTAAAACATTGATTTTTTTCTTTATTTAAATTGGCGGATGTAGACTCTACTTGGTCTTCTTCAAAGGTAACATCGTGATTTGAAAAATTGTTAACACTCTTGCATCGGATGTAATTGTCTGAAACAAATGAACCAAAAATGAATAAATAAATTACTTTCGTATACTGTCGGTGAACCAAAAGAATAAAAATATATGAAGAATTCGCCAGATGGACAAACAAACTCGATGTTGTCATTTTTAATGACGTTTCCGCTACGTTTTGCGAAAAAACCGTATTTTCTTAGTCGAATTTGACACGTTTTTTTTTGGTTCGCCAATAAACTGATAGTATGAGGAAGGTCGGTGCCAAATTTCATTATAATCGGTTGAATGTTTTTGCGAAATTGTGCTAACAGTTTGGAAAAATGCACTTCTGAGAAAAACGCGTTAAAAGTTTTAACAAATGTAAACTAAATGATTTTGGCGTTCTACCAGCTAATCAGCGATCCTGGAGCCATACATCAGTCCTTCAGCTTCTTTATAATACTGATTTCCCCGTTGTTGTTGGTCTTTGCGTGCTTTTCGACCCTCATTGGACAAAAAGGAGCTGCGGCGCTCTTGTCGAGTTATGCGATCCTCGTAAACTTTTTCGGTGAATATTTTGGATTGCTTTTCAACATTGATCTCTACAGCAAACATCATTCTCGAAGTTGCAAGATTCCCCTCAGTAGATATACTAGCTGCCACATAAGCTGCAATTTCGACAATACTCGACCCAGAATGCAAATGTTTTCGAGCTAAGCGCCATACGGTCGAGTTGAAATTTCCATTTGCATTCTGCGTGTGGCCACCCAAGCACCTCTGCGATAAGCCATCATCAGATAAATCTTTATAAATAGGCAAAAAAGCTACTGGACATTAGCATGAAGGGGCGCAGGGTGTTGAAAAATGTTACCAGTAGCCTGAGCTTTTCGCCACTTACACCAGCTATCGGCCCCTGGGGGGCAGTTCTCGGATAGTCCACAATAATGTCGGAAATACTCGAAATTTCGTTCTGGAAACTTAATACCATATTATCCACATGCTGAGCTATCATTTTATGGAAAAAGAAATTTCGATTTTTCAAAGCTGGTAAAAGGTGTTCCTCCTTAAGGAAGTTCACAAATTGTTGTCGAATTTCTTGGCCAATAAACTCTCGTGCGAGAAAAATGTAGAATATTTTGTAAAGTAAAACGTGTGATTACAATTTGAAGTACCTCAATTAGTTTTCGCCCACTTCACATAATCATCGTTTATTCTCGCGGCGGAGCGCGCGAAGTCCTTGCTCACTCGCTTTAATCGGTTGTGTAAAAAGAGGACGATTGGAAATTCTCGACCACGATTGCGGCGGCCCATTTGGTTTCGGGAAATACGGGAACAGATGAATTCGTTTCATTTCGCTTTTATCTTCTCCTCGATTCGGGAGAAAGGATAGTTACCGAGAGGTATAATCAAGCAACGACATAATGTATCGGCTAGGTTTGCTCCTGAGTCGATAAAAAACGTTGCCCGGTACTACTGGGCGTGTCTTATGTGAATAATGGAAAGCTTTGATTAGAGGATAAAGAAAGAGAGGAAAAGGTAGAAGAAGGAAAAGCAGAGATAGTAAGAGGATTTGTGAAGAATTAAGCTTTCGGCGAAACAGAGAAATGAAAGACGGTTAAAAAGCGAGACTCAATGAATGGCCCTTAAACATTTTCATGATAAATTTGCGCCTGTTCCTTCTTTCCCCCACGCTTATTCGTCTAAATTACTCGAGTAGAAATTGTGCTAGTCTGTCTGAGTTACGACCTAGTAACTGGCTCGCCCAATTGAGCTCATACCAACTGAATATGAGCTAGTAATATTGTGAATGTTTTGTTATTCAGCCCTTGTTTAGTCACTGCCCAGCCGATTTTGATCACAAATGACAAAGTGAGGTTATCTGACTACGCATAGTTCCATCGAGCGAATGACTCATGGCTGGCTAGCCAACTTGAGGTTCAGATGGCTTTGAAAAAGAAAAAAATTCTCAAGTGGGCATGTCGCCATGACCTAGCCAACACTAACCAACTACGGCTATGCACCCCTTGGCTAGTCACTGCCCATTCAATCTTGGTCACAAATGACAAAGTGTGTTTATGTGAACACGCGAGTTCCATCGAGCGACTCGCTCATGGCTGGCTAAGCAACTTGATTTGTAGATGGCGTTGCGAATGAAAAGAATCCTCAAGTCGGTATCCCGCGATGACCTAGCCAACACTTGCCAACTGCGGCCGCACTAGCCGGAATAAATGATCGGACAAATACAATTTAAAGTTATGTAATTCTATGCGATTATCGATCTGAATGCGAACGCAATTGAGTCGTTGATCCGATAGTGTTTTTATATTTGTTAATCCACCCATTTTTCAATAGTCTAACATTGTGTAGTGTAACATATGTAGACGCTACGAAAATTTAGAAATTTAACAAGTAGAACTAGCTCAGTGGACAACGTCACAACTCATCACCCAGAGGTCCTAGGATCGAAACGACGTTCCAGCGTAAGCGTCCGTCTGAGATAATTTAAAATTGAACCATTAATATATTTACAGCATAAATATCATAACCGTAATTAATGAACAACGAAGGATATCGTAAAAGGGTCCAATGATGTAAAAACGGGGGAAAAAAATCACGATAAAATATATATAAATATATAGCCCCAATATTTTTAAATCTAATCGCCACCTTATTTTTGTTCCCAGTCACTAGCTGAAAAAAAACTAGACCGTGGCTACGACAGAAATATCATACAGCCATGAGATATTTTTTTCTATCTAGTCACCATCTATTTTTTGTATTCAATCACTATCACTACAGTCAACAGCTAAGACGGCTAGCTAATGGCGATTCGAAACATAACTTTCCAAGCTTGTGGCTAGGCGGTGATGATTTACGTTTTCCACTTGGGTATAACGCACGAATAGAAATACACCCTAAAAGCACATTACCTTATGAATGATTTTGATGAACAAAATCGTCCAGCTGGCTAATGGCCTTGATGTTTTTGATAAACTATCAGTATCAGGATGATGTCAGTAATCTTGACAAATAGCCATCATTAAGCTGAACAATATTCTTGATATACAATACTCATTATCGCTGCTTGATGTCCGATTCGTACACAATTCCATTTTCCACATGACTTGAGGCATCTAACAGATCTGCAGAATGGGGGACAGCTTCATGAAACATATTCCTGTCACATACAGAAGATAGCGAAAGATACCGCTGAGTAGAACTCATCTGTGCACATGGATACAAAGAAAACAAGAGCAAAAGAGGAAGATAGTGCGGTTGGGGGAGGAAGGGCAGAAGGTGAGATCACTCAGAAAGGAGAGAAATGTTGACTTTTCTCTGCCCCCACACATTTCGCCCATTTCTGCCACAAAAGCTCTCAGTCCCCACGATGAGTAGAGAATTGCGTCTGTCGGACTTTGTGAACTTGCCAACATACGAATGAGAATCAGGCCAAGCTGATGGCTCTTCAAAATGTTTGCGGAGACTACAATTTTTATCAGAAATGACCAGAATTCAATGGTAATTGAACTCGAATAGTCGAGTTCACATCCCCGTGACAGCGAGGCGTTTCGAGTGTGGTTGGACTTAAGAGCCTTTTTATTTTGTTGTTGACGACCTTAATTATTGTTGATGAGCGTAATGTTTAAAAAAAGATTGGCAAAATGATCCGAATTTCAATCATATCGATCAACGACGAAAGACTGCTATGGAAATGTTCCGTTGTTCTTAATCAGAAGCTTGTAATCTCATTACCTGCTTCGTCGAGCGTGTCATTTTCGAAGGGTGCCTCGAAAACACCTTTCCAATCGGTTGGAAAGCCGTAAATATTCATCTTATGAATATTCGACTTGTATTTCAAGAGGATGCATCGTACAACATCTTACGTGCAGTTATATGAGCGCCACCTTGGCGTCAACGGCATTTCCGTTTTAGCGATAGAACGACCGATCGATCGGACGAATCGACCATTCTTGGAGCTTGATGAGCAACCGAGGCCACTTAATCATCCGGGTACAGCGTGGAGAATTGAAATGTGAAAACTCTCGAAAAGCATCTTTCTACATTTACGTTGGAATATCGGCAGAGTTTACCATGTTGAAAACTAATACTTTTCTTCAACGCTTTTATCAAAGCTTTTCCTCGTCGTTACACTGAGAGAAATGATTTGTTTGAAGCAAATAAAACTTTGTTTCGAACATGGCCAACTAAATTTTTATTTGACATTCAGTGAAATTATATATTTATTTCAATTAAATGTTTGAATTGATTAGAGCTGACTAAAAAACCCATATATCGATCAATAGGTTTTTTTTAAAGATTTAATACACTTTTTCCACTGCAATAAAATTATACATTTTATTTAAATAAATATTTTATTTCGTCACGAAGGAATACCGCTTTTAATGAAATGATGTATGTTTAATTCAAGTATTAATACTTGAATTAATGAATTGACCTTATTAATTCTGTCAACAAATATCTTTGCTCTCGGCGTTCGCACACAAAAGCCCGAAACGTCGACAAAAATTCGGTTACCCGCTGCAATTTCGGTTAAAGGGATTTTAGTTTTTTTATCTTCAAATTACGAAGTTTTAATTTCGATGTTATCCCCCATCGTAACATCATGGATACAAAAACACTTACGCGATTTGAATAAATAATTCATTCGTAACTCACAGTCAATGAAAAGTTGACCTAAAATTTCAAGTAAGCTTCAAACATACCCATTTCTTTGAGTCTAAAAAATATTTTGGTAGACGTAAATCGAGATTTAGTCTTTTCAAACAAATAATGCTTTCCAGTCAAATTAATTTGATTAATGGCAATGGATATTTTTCTGTTACCTGTATACAGCATCTTGATCAAGGATAATATCGAAACATCCAACTGCATTGTTTTTGACGTGTAGAATTGGGATAGCAATATTAGTACTCTCGACTGGCTGGGTGCCACATGTCCTCTAATCTTAATTATGTATATTCACGTGGTACCTTCTAAACAGCATTGCAGTAGAGTTTAAGATTCCCTGCAAGGTATCGATAGTTTATTGACAAAAGATCGATCGTTTCGTTTATTCATTGCTTTCTACGAAGGCTGTTTATCAGAGTAACCACGGAGCCACTTTCACGATGAATAAATTCGACATCTAACATCCAGCAAACCATGTACGATCGTTTGCGCATCAATGATAAATAAGGTGGCGAGTCCCTCCGCATAAATAACTCGTAGAGTGGCACTCGGACTGCTTTTTCATCCTTCTGTGTGCTCTCTCACTCGAAAATGATGCGGGGCCTTTGAGCAGCTTACCTACAGAACGATCTACATATTCAGGGTATAATTCATACCCTTGAAACACTCATTCGGCAATATTTTTTTTTCTTCAAGAAGCAGACGTGTTTTTCCGCATGTTTTTTTTTACATAATATTAAAGTGAAAACAGTTGTCATTTTTTTTCCGTCGGATTTAAAATGCCCTGTTATCACTTTATGGAGCTTCATAAAAAATATATATTGCCAAAAGTGACCCGATCTAGAGGAACACACAACGATTCACCCATACTCAACGAGCCTATATAAGTCCGATAATTGACTTCATTAAAAAATCTGGTACTTAGCGGAGGTGTCTTTATTTCGTTTACGAGGGATATTCTTTTTTTAAATAGTAATTTGTGGACAACACTCGAGGGAATCCCGCAAAAACCGGACATAGTATAGTGACACACGTGCACGTAAAAGGAAAAGGGAAGGGACCGTAAAAGTTCTTAACGGGGTATCCCTCTCTGGAAGCCAAATTTGAAGGGTCAGAATGATGATTTTTTTTTAGTAACACATTGGTCGGAATGCCTCATTTTTCTCTTGAAAAACAGCACGCTGAAGTCATTGTTATTACCAAATGGTTCATCCAATTAAAAAATGCGATCGTTACCCGAAATTGACTATTCTTTGAACGCTAACTGTGCAAATTGAAGTCAATGGTATGAAAGTTACATTCAAACTCGACGGATCGCGGTAAACCCGGTGCACACTGTTCCACTAAAATAGGTGTAACTTTGTCAATTTTTAGAATTTCAGGGTCCGGTTGGTCTTAAAATATTCTTGAACGTTCACACTATAACAATATGAAAATAAACGATTTTTTGAAGTTTCCAGAGAGGGATACTCCCTTAAGAGCATACGAGACGACATTGAAAATGAAAAAAGGAAGTTCAATTTCCGTTTGTTACAACATAGATGACGTTAAAGTTTGCATCGTTCGAAAACAACGATTTTGTTTAACTTCCCAAATTTGCTACAGTAGACCTAAGCTACGAAAAGCACGAAAACATTTTTGAGGATCCTTATTTAACGTTCTACAATCTAAATCTGAAAATATGATTTTGTATAATAATACTGTAATAATGAGTGATGAAAAAAAACTTTTGTTGCATTCCAACGATGCAAACTTCAACACCATCAATATAGAGTCTTTCGTATTTTATTCTCAGCCGAAGTGTGCACGACTTTTTGCACTATTGTTTTTAGTATTCCACATTATTGTTACGGAAAATTCTTCAATATTCATCCGTGCTAAATACGAAAAGTGATTTATTTTTAAAGTCCATCATTGTAATCCCCTATATATGGTGTTGAAGTTTGCATTGTCCGAACGCAATGAAAATTCATTCAGGTTTTCTAGCGCCTTCATTTTGCTTATTATCCAAAATCTTTTTCCGGCGATTTAGGTTGCAGACCTTCAATAAAGATCCTGAAAAACTTTTGAATGAATCTTCGTAGCTCGAAAGGGCGAAAAACAATTTGTGAAATTCAGGGGTTAGGTCACCGTAACGGATATAAAATCATGTGCGAATTTAACAATTTTTTTCGCATGAAAAAGTGATTCCCTCATAAAATTAATTTCACATCTATTTAGTATGAATATCAAGCTGTTAGAATTTTTTTATTTTTTTCGATGTACAAAATGGCTGACTACCAATATTTTCTTTTGTTATCTTTTTTTTAGGCGCTCCGCGGCGTGACATTTAGCATCCACAATTTTTTACCTAGAATAAAAAACAAAATTTCTCGTGAATCTAAGTACGTAGGGAATTTAAAAAATATTGTTTTATTCAAAAGTTGCAGGTATTTTAACTTAAGATTTTCAGTGAAAAATTTCGTCATAACTGCTCATAAACTGCTCATAAAATGAAAAGTTTTCGATTAATCAGAAATTCCTCACGTACTTCTCTGCGAAATGCAATAAAGAACATAAATTTTTTATTTTAAGTAAATCGAGTAAAAATTGTTGAAGTTATTTGCCACGTCAATTGGAAAGAAGCTGTTTCGAGAAGTTTCGAGTAGTCGGTCATTTTGTACATCGAAAAAAAAAAATTTCCAACAGCTTGATATTCATACCAAATAGATGTGTAGTTAATTTTATGAGTGAATCACTTTTTCATACGAAAACAATTTGTTCAATTCGCACATGATTTTATACCCATCACTGTGGCCTAGCCCCTTAAAGAAAATGTATTTTTCTTGCATACCAACGATGCAAATTTCAACATCATTCGTATTTGCTGAATGCAGTTACGTTCGGTTTCACATACTCTAGTCGCGAATTCTGGCGATGAAAGTAGAATTCGTCTTTTTCTCGTGGCACCCGAGTGAGACTTCATGGTTCGGTTCGGAGTACCGCGCAGACTCGGCCTTTAGCTTCATCACGCTCAAGGAGTTACCGAAGTCAGGGTTTGTTGAGGTAGTCTCACGCAGTGATTTCGTAAGCGCGAATTCTCTCAAAGCTCTCTACGTCCCTCCTTCGACATCCCTCGCCTCATTTATAACGACGTTGGCGACCTCGAGCATAATTCCCTCTTTCATTTTCCTTATCTTCGTCGGGCAATCTCACTTCCTCGGCTATGTCGGCACGTAAAAAAACCACATTCGAAGCAGCACTGGAACTGACTTGCTTTTCATTCACCAATGATTCATGAAAATGAAAAACAACCATTTTAACAAAAAATACTTTTCATACTGAAGTTAGTAACATATTTTTCATTTACTATCTTAATAGCGTGCTATTTTTTTGTATTCTTCAATAGCAGACATTTTTATCGGTTAAAAATGAATATGGAGGTTTTGTGCACTGGCTTTTTAGTAATACACCACCGGAGCTTTTTCGATAGCACCGCGCGCACGGTACTTTTTTATATTCGCAGTCTGCTGAGTTGTCGACACAGTTGTTGGTGATGTAATATAATCGCTTAGAGAAGAACACCCCCTTGATCGATACGATAGGAAGCATGGTATAAAGTCATTTAGGCACGTAACATTCAAATGGTACATTCCTACGCAAAGGGTTGGCGTATAACGAGATTGAGTGGTACATACGATCACTCATCCTCCTTACCCATCGATCCCCATGGATAGTCATGGAGGTTCGATTATTCCAGGCATGTGCATATCCTGTACCGTGCTGCACCACCTGGATAACGAACCTGTGGAATTTCCTACCCCGCGCATCGCGCGAATTTTTTACCTTGGCGCATAACTCCCAGTTATGTGAGCAGATCATTGCGCGCATAAAATTCCACGTAAATTCGTTCGTCTTCGTGTTTGTTTTTCTTTTCATCGACATAATGAAAGAAGAATAAAAATTTCTTTTGTAAGATATATTTTGAGGAACTTTATATAGGTCGATCTGACTATTGTTAAGAATGAATAAACGAACATAGCACTTGCGTTTATTGCATGTATGGGGGGTGTCTCACTAAACGCAATTTTCTCCTGACGAAATTGACATTCCAGATCGTTCGTCTCGAATTTGGCTTTTTCGTATCCTCGCACAAATCGCTAACGTAAAACGGGGGTACTTTGAACAGGTTTTGGAAGTTTTTTGTAGGTAACTTTTTTTTAACATTCTAAATTCCACCTTTTTTGCTCCAATAGAACAATGTGTTTTTGGCTATCAAATGTATAAGAAAGTCAAGTCCCACTACCCCGCCCACAATTATATATATATATTTTTAAAGTGTCAATGTAACCTTGAGTGTGGGGTTTCTTTGACAAGGCATTGAAATGCAACTCATGTCAAAGATTAAGGGGTACTTTGACATCATTTTGATAAAAATATAATAATATTTCATGCATTATACATGGAATTAAATGAAAAAAAAAACGATTTTTTACAATCAAATTGTCATCTTTATTGAGGGAGGATACCACTGTGACAGGCCGAAAAAAGTCGTTTTACCGATTTTTTTTGTCCACTGGATTATTGATTTGGGATTCCGAAAAAAGGTATTTTATTAAGCATACTTTACATTTTTTTGGTGTACATTTTTATTTTTAAAACTTTACTCGAAAATAAAAAAAATGGTTTTCTCGAAAACATGTTTTTTTAAATCGGCATGCAGTTGAACTTGAACAATTTTCGTCCAAGTGACTTGAAATTTAAACTGTAGCTTCTTATATTGCTTTAACAGTCAAGTACGAGCGCTTTTTTCCATGAACTTAAAATTGTGAAAAATATATCACTTTTGATATGAAAATTATAGTCGAAAAAACCAACTTGTTTTCAAACTCGTCTTTGTTTTCTAAATTTTCAAAAAAATCTATTTTTTTGACAAATCAATTTTTTTTACACGATTTGACTTTGACGTTTTACACACTTTTTTACACACAGTTTGAGTGCTATTTCTCTGTAACACTTTATGTGCCTCACCCTGTGTACCCAATAAAACCTAAAAGTTATTTTGACCTGGTATTTGATTCGTTGCTTTAAAAAAAAATTCCAATGAAAACGGTCGAAAATGTGCGGTTACAGTGGTGTCCTCCCTTTAGGAAACCTTTTACATAAAAATATCAAGTACCTAGGGGACTATTATAGGCACTTAATCAGTCTTATAACTATCATTGAGATCACAATCAACTTGAGCAACATTATAATAAGCTTGAACAACAAATTATTGTACAATTTTATTCCTCGCACCCGCGACCCGTCACAGAAGGTCACGCGGGCTCGCTGCGCACACATTCAAACCGGATTTTGGCGCTCTATCAAGGGATAACACCACTCTAGCTGCAAAAAATAAGGCCTACCTTTGATAATTTATTTTTGGAGTATGAAAAAAGGAATAGGGTTTCTTTTAAGAGGGTTTATTCAACACATACCCGAGTAGAAATCTTGCTCCAGCTACAATAAACACCTGATCAGACATCCTGACTTCTTTTTCCAGCCTTGATCAGAATTTTTTATCAAGCCCTGATCATTTTTGAAACACAATCCCTGACTTCCGTCTGATCAAGGTAAAAAATCAAGGCCTGATCAGGGTAAACTATCAAGGCCTGATCAAGGTAAAAAATCAAGGCCTGGTCAGTGTAAAAGATCAAGGCCTGATCAGCGTAAAAAATTAAGGCCTGATAAGAGCTTAATTTTTCACGGCTTGATCAAAATGAAAAATCATATGATTTTTCACGGCTCAGGATGACCGATTTTTTTCTGAAATAAAAAATACAACGCATACACAAAAGGGAAAAAGGTACCACTTTATAAATAACGCTGATCGTTTATTTTTTAATCTTAATATAAAATTTATCACATATATTTTTCACATATATCTATGTGGAAAACAAACATCATTTTTCTTGTATTTGTAATAGAACAAAAACTCGAAATAAACTAAGATATATCACTGTATTATATTCCACCAATCATCCCGAAATAAACTAATATATTTTTTAAACAAAAACTTAAGAAACTTCGTGAATAAAGTAAACAGAGCTTAACGTTTTTATGACCAGACGTTTCTAGGAAAAGTTACATTGGGCGTTCTGTTCGTTTTTTTACGCGACGCTCGAAACTTGTCCCAGTCTTTTGCTGAATTAATCAGGCCTTGATACCGCTCCAACAGTTTGTCCAATTTGCTTCGAAAGAACTTCTATTCCGTGTTCCCTATATTTCGAAATGACAGCCACTGAAAAATACGAAAATGTGTATCCCACTTAGAATTCAATGTCTATATATATATCTATATAAGGTATGCACATTATTTTATTAGGGTGGCACAAATTTGAGCTCTATTTTTTTTCCTTTTTCTCACCATCCAATTATCTACTTTAAAGAAGAAAAAAAAATTGTTGCAAAAGCTGCGAGCGGTCGGTAAGTTGTCAGCGTAGTGCAGTTCAGTGAATGTAATGTCCATCCGAAGTGCATTTCTTATGGGCTAACTTGCACCGATGAACTTACTTTCACTTAACTGAACTACGCAGTCAACTTGTCATTATTCGGTTAGCCTACGCTGTCCGGGCCCGTACAGCGAAGGCCAACCAAATAATGGTAAGTTCACAGCGTAGTCAGTTCAGTGAATGTAATGTCCATCCGAAGTGCATTTCTTATGGGCTAACTTGCACCGATTGGCATTACTTTCACTTAACTGAACTGCGCAGTTAACTTATCATTATTCGGTTAGCCTACGCTGTCCGGGCCAATCAGCACCGATGGCAAAACATTTACCAGATTGAACGATGCTGTCAGCTTACCATTATTTGGTTGGCCTACGCTGTCTCTTTTTCTCCTCTGACAAAGGAGACGGACCAAGTAAAGAAAAATAAAAGCGATACACGAAACAAATATAAATCTACTTACATAGTGGTAGCGCCAACACATGCCAATCCTCAGGAATTTCGAGTTGTTCCTCGCTGAGAGGATCTGTTCCGGATCTGTCAAATGTATCATAATAAATATTTCAACCAATGCATATATAATTTGGCGTATGGTTAATTTACAGTCAGACTTAATCCAATTTATATTTATAGATTTAAGAATTGTAAGTCTTTGAAAAAAATTAATTGTTATACTAACCTGCTGCTGTATTATTTCTTCGTTTTTTCCCTTATTTAGAGCCCGCTATTCACACAGACACAGTCGTTGCCCAATCTTCTTCCGATTGTGTTTGTCCATCTTATTCACAACGTACCCGTTATATGTAAAAAATGTATAAAGTGATTAATAATATGTCTCGTGCTTCTCTCGTGTCTGTGTATCATTTGACAAGATGAGGTTAGGCACGTTTTTAGCGCCAAACTGTAGAAGTCCAGTTACATGATGATTGCTTGAAGTTAGCTGGATCAGGCGAATTGAAGTAAGCCGTAAGTCCAGTTGCTTGACATCGCCTGAAGCTAGCCGGGTCAGGCGAATTGAAGTAAGCCGTAAGTCCGGTTGCTCGACCACCGCCTGACACCAGCTTGATCAGGCAAATTAAGGCAAACTTAAGTAAGGCCTTCGTACTACAAGCTGATCAGGCGCAGATCAAATATCAGGCCAGCCTGACAATATTTCTACTCGGGTATTAGAGTATTAGAAAGAAAAAAATTATTATCTACATATATTTTTAACTTCCAGCTGTACAGAGTTCTTCCCCCTTGATACATACCCCATATTCCAGTTTATATCCCCACCTTGCGGCCGCAGCCGACTTCCCCCTCTGTATCGCATTCACCATGACACTTTTTCCATGGGTATACGGAAACTGCGGAAAACCTATACCAATACAGCCGGTCCCGAGTTCGCTTCCCAATCTCGGAGCTAGTCGCGTTTCGTCGAGAAATAACTCACAGGCTACAGTCACACTCACATGACACACACGTACCGGTCCGTGTGCGGGACATCCGTGTAGAACTGGAGCTACGTCACGCCCGTGTTTTTATTTCTCTCCGAAACTACGAGACGGTGATTCAAACCCGCGACCTCCCGATGTGCTGATTTCAAAGGCAAGCACGCTAACCACTGGACCAGCACATCGGTTTTCAAAAAATTATTATAATTTTCATACAAAATGCCGGCGACAGAGCCCATTTTGAAAAGCGTGTTTTTTACAAATAGCTTCACGGGAGGACGGTTTTCTCGTAAAGTATAAGACCTGGAACAAAAATTTAAAAAATTGTAATCTATCTATTATTAGCTATGGGACTACGTAGGGATGTTTTTAATCAAATTTTGGAAAAAATGACGCACTTCGAAAGAAATAAATCGATTTTTGCCCAAATAATAAAGCAGTCAATAGTTTATAAAAAAAAGTTCACATTTTATTAAAAAAAAAAAACGACCACGTACTTCCATAGAAAGTGTAATTGTGAAGCTACTATCAAAATTTTAAATCGATCCATGCAAAGGTGTTCCAGTAATCCGTCCCCGCGCTTGAAAAAAGTGGTTTCGAGAAAAACGCGTTAAAATTTGTACGAGCACTTAAATCCTTAACATTTTTGTTTACCTTTAATCTGCGATGCCTGCACCATACGAGAGAACTTTTTGTTTACCTTTAATCTGCGATGCCTGCACCATAAGGGATGACACCATCCTAGAGTGCTGTTATCCCTTAAAGGAGCCCCAAAAACTCAAAGTTACCCCTGATGTCAAAGTAACCCTGTTTTAGAGTACGTGATTTCGAATATATCTCGTGAAATTCCCATGTCGCACATCGGCAACGTGCGAATGGAGCATTTGGCCTATCACCTTTATCAGAGTTTGTTTCAAGAAACAAGGATCAACGTCAAAGCTGGTGTACGTCGTCTGGACGTCAAACTCGACTTATCCGATCGTTATGACGTGCCATGCATCAAACTAACCGCGAATGTCTCACACTTCATCGACAAGGAAAAACGTAATGCGCAGTGGCGTTGATCGTTCACTCCACGCTTCAAAATATTTGCGTCGGCAATCAATTTTTTAAACGTCGCTCTTCTTAAACGAGGTTTGCTCGCTTCTGAGGGTTTCATAATGCATCACGAAACCCTTATAACTTCGTCGTGTTCATCCTTCCACCTGTCACAGACTCACAGTTTCTACAGTCGTCAACCTATGTGCATGGAATTATGCAAATAGATGCGTCAGATAGGAATCGCAATTAAGATGTAGAACGAACTCGAAATGATATATAAACAATTTGTTTTAAACAAGTTTTTATTTTATGTTACTCTAGTTGCTATGATGCTGGTTTATTTTCCTTGACGATAATTGGCTTTCGGCCGGATCGATAACTTGACAATGGTTGGACTGTAAAATAAATATATGTAAAAAAATATTTAAAAAAACAAGCTTTTGTGTAATGTACCAAAAAGTAGAAAACAATTTTTTTACCAAGTCACCTATACGTGACCATAAACAAAAGCTTGTGGCGCTCAACTTTTTAAATGTTTAATAAATTTGATCAATTCAGTTTCATTAACTGTATTTAATTTGGCACAATAGTAATTAGAGGAACTATTATCACACGTTTTTACTCAGTTTCAGGATTTCTATTTAAGAAATCTAAATTGTTTTATAGTACATCAAATACCGATGATATGTCAACAGATTTATGTAAATTAAAGATGATACGTTTGTTTGGGTTAAGCGTCTCAATCTTTTATTTATAGTCCCATTTAGGTGACGCGGTAGAAAAATTATTTTCTACTTTTTAGTCTTTAATTAATTTTACTAGAGCTCTGAAATTTTTACAAAGAGAGTCCTTCCAAACAAACCGGTGTTATTAATGGTTGATTGTCAGGCAAAATCCTGGAGAACTGTGATAGGTGGCATCTATCATAGATGTTGGCTCACCACCTATTAGACCTTACCTTTTAACCTATTTCACCTATTGGACCCTTTTAATGATTGTGCGATCCGAGAGCATTTAGAGCCAATTCAAATGTTCTCATGCACTTTCCATGTATTGTCACCTCTTGGATGCATGTTTGCAAAATTTCAGAGCTCTAACCCGAGTAGAAATTGTTCTAGCCTCTCTGAGTTTCGACCTAGTAACTGACTCGCCCAATTGAGCTCATACGAACTGACCAATAATTGACTCGCTATGAGCTAGTAATATTGTGAATGTTTTGTTATCTAGCCCTTGTCTAGTCACTGCCCAGCTGATTTTGGTCACAAATGACAAAGTATAAGCTTATGTGCCTACGTGTAGTTCCATCGAGCGAATGACTCATGGCTGGCTAGCTTACTTGAGTTTTAGATGGCTTTGCAAAAGACAAAAACTCTCAAGTGGGCATGACGCCATGAGCTAGCCAACACTAGCTAACTGCGGCTATGCGCCCCTTGGCTAGTCACTGCCCAGCCGATCTTGGTCACAAATTACAAAGTGTGGTTATGTGACTACATGTAGTTCCATCGAGCGCTTGGCTCATGGCTGACTAAGCAACTTGAGTTACAGATGGCGTTGCGAATGCAAAAATTCTCAAGTAGGTATCCCGCCATGACCTAGCCAGCTAACTGCCGCTGTGCACCCCTTGGCTAGTCACTGCCCAGCCGATCTTGGTCACAAATGACAAAGTTTGGTTATGTGAATACATATACCTCCACCGAGCGACTGGCTCATGGTTTGTTAAGCAACTTGAGTTACAGATCACGTTGCGAATGAATAAAATCCTCAAGTCGGTATCTAGCGATGACCTAGCCAACACTTCCCAACTGCGGCCGCACTGGCCGGAATAAATGATCGGACAAATACAATTTAAGGTTATGTAATTCTATGCGATTATCGCTCTCAATGCGAACGGAATTGAGTAATTGATTCGATAATGTTATTTACATTTGTTAATCCACCCATTTTTCAATAATCTGACATTGTGTAGTGTAACATATGTAGACGATTAGAAAATTCAGAAATGAAACAAGTAGAATTGACTCAGTGGACAACGTCACAACTCATCACCCAAAGGTCCCGGGATCGAAACCACGTTACGGCGTAAGCGTTTGTCAGAGATAATTTGAAATTGAACCATTAATATATTTACAGCGCAAATATCATAAGCCTAATTAATGAACAACGAAGAATATCGTAAAAGGGTCCAATGATGTAAATAATGTGAAAAAAAATCACGAAAATATAAGTATATAGCCCCAATTTTTTTTTAATCTAATCGCCACTTAATTTTTTGTTCCCAGTCGCTGGCTTTAAAAATTATGTCATGGCTAGGTCAGAAATATAATCCAGCCCTGGGATATTTCTTTCTATCTAGTCACCATCTAATTTTTTGTATTCAGTTACTAGAGGACCAAAGCGTTACAAGGCTGGGTAGTCAATCGCTAAAACGGCTAGCTAATGGCGATTCGAAACATCACTTTACTAGCTTGTGGCTAGGCGGTGATGAGTTACATTTTCCACTCGGGAAGTAGTCGGAAAATGGGTGAAATATAGATTTTCCGTTTTGCATCTCACACCAAGTCAAGTTATATAAAAACTTGGAGAAAATCGGTTTTTCTCCTAAATGCAAAATGGGGGCGATTTTTTTCGCTCACCTCATGGGGTGCAGGTTTTCTAAAACGAACTTGGAATTCCATTAATTATTTTTTTAAGCCTCATCAGGAACTCGGGAGATATGGACAACCACGTTAACACTCAGTTGATTCCATAGAAACTGTATGAAAGGCGCGCTCGAATAATGATGCCGCACGTTGTTTGGAGCCTCATTAATAAAATAACAAATATTAATCAAAGCGGCAAGGTTGTAAGGGTACATGTATCATTTTTAAACATAATAGATGAACTGTATGAAAACATATTAAAATAAGCTGCTCAGTCCGTATCACAATGGATCTATTGAGAGTACAAATAAGTATCCGCTGTTTGACCAAAGATGGCCCCACCAGAAGGTTATGGTTGACATTGTCAGATGTAAAACGTCATATCGTAAGGTAGGACGTCTGGCAAGAGCATGACCTTGAAATATTAGCGGTTTTGTGTGAACATCACATAATTTTTTTCGTGCGAAAATGCCAAGTTTTGAGCCGAATAAGCGTCATTTGCGGGAACTTTTGATTTCTTTAATTTGAATAAATCTGCAGCTGAGGCGCATCGATTGCTTGTAGAAGCATATGGTGAGGCTGCTTTAAGTGAGAGGAATTGTCGTGAGGGGTTTCAAAAGTTTAAGAACGGTGAGTTTGACGTCGAAGACAAAGGACGTAGCGGAAGGCCGAAACAAAGACGCGGAATTGGAAGCATTATTGGAGGGAGATTCGTGCCAAACGCGAGAGTTGCCGCAAATGACGTTTATTCGGCACAAAACTCGACATTTTCGCACGAAAGAAATTATATGATGCTGATACAAAATCGCTAATATTTCAAAGTTGTGGTCTTGCCAGATGTCCAACCTTGCAATACGACGTTTTACATCTGACAATTTCAACCATAACCTTCTGGTGGGGCCATCTTTTGTCAAACTGCGGAGACTTATTTGTACCCCCAATATTTCGCCAAAAATCCGCCAGGTGGCTTCAAGCCAAGCGCTTCGCGTAACCAAGGCACCATCGTACAACAATAAGATTTCGACCCGTTGTATTTTGGTTGTACGCTTACGATTTTGTAATACTTGTGAAGTAATAAGTACCAGTACCACCTCGTACTATCTATTTTACTCGGGTATATTCCCAAAAGCCCTTTCAGAACTGGATCTATCCAATCCCGGTTATTTCCTGATCTTGACTTTCCTGGTAATTTCCCACTCGTTCCTCGGCCAATTCCTGATCAGTTCCTGAAAAAAAAAGAACGGCGGATCGGGGCCTGGCCGAGGAGCTGCTACATGGCGAACCTGATCCACGCTGGAAGGCCTGGCCATGGCCTGATAGTATCTAGGGAAGACCGATAAGGAACAGTACTCTTTCCCTACTCAAATTTATACACGGTATGAAGTTCCATAGTCAAATACTCCGTGAACCTTTGGTGTTTTAACGAGAATAAGTATAAAAGCAGCAGACAAAGCCTCAAAAGAGAAAACTTCGCACTCACCCATCGACCAACACCGCGAAGTTGGTATACACTGATACGAAAGAGGGGGGAAAAAATGTCTCGTTGTTCTCAAACATTTTTGGCTGCTGAACTGAACCGCACGTGATGAATCTTCGTCGCCCTTTTTTGCAACATATTTTCGGTATTAAATAATCGTGGAAAGAATTTTTTTCTGTAATTCCGGCATAGTTGATATTGAAGATAAGATAACGCAACATGAACGTGATTTCCTTGATATTTTGTGGAAACGGTGCCATGCAAGCGCGATATAAATCGACGGCCACGCCCCCTCTTTTGTCACGTACATTCTGAATTTTCTCGGCTTTCCGTGGTCCCTTATCCCTCCGCTTCTTTATGACATAGCATGTCCGGAATGGCAAGCAAAAAAGCAATAGTAAACAGGTCAAGATTTTAAAGCCACATACATAAAACTTGTTACTTGGCACGTGCCCGTATCGTTTTGCGAGTCGTAAATTACATGCCCGGGCAATTCCTACTCCAACTGTTATTATTCGCTGGCACACTATTCCGCGGGCGAAAACATTGAATTTTCACATTTGCGCGGTTCGAGAAAGGCCTAAAATTTGGCAATTCCACGATTTTTCACGCGAAGCCTATCAAAATCCAATGGGGAATGTACGAAATGTTATACATGAGGAATGTACAAGTACTACAGTCGTGCTGTCGCTGAAAAACCCCATAATCGGAAACAATTAGGAAAAGGCCAGTTTTTTGACAGGTGATTCTGTAGGTGTCGCGGGTGCTAAATCCAAGTTTGCCTAACAATCGGAGTGCAGGGTTTGTTTGGGTTTGGATTGATGCCAAACTACAACCCCTACGAGTTCGGTGTCGTGAGACAAAACGTGCAGAAAAATATGGACTTTAGTTTTGTCCACAGCACCGAAGTCGTGGTTGTCCATTTTGGGGGTAAAAAAGTGGGATGAAATTTTGAAAAACGAGTTTTAATTCAATAACTCTTTAGGATACATTTGTACACTTTTTGTTCAAATGGGAACGTTGCAGCCCTTAAAAAGACGCGTTGATAGAGTATTTGTTCATCACTCTCCAATAATATCTTCACCCCCAAAAAATGGTGGAAACATGAAAAAAAAATTGTTTATTGAATAACTCAAAAACAATCGATATTCTGGGTATGGTTTAAATGTAAGACATGTAGAGAATATTTTTCTCTATATTTTCGTTTTTATGGACCACCCTTGAATTTTTCTTTTTCCAACCCCTCTCGGGGGTTGACAATAAAAAAAGAAATTCTGGGAAAACGATTGACCGCACGAATTCCCCGCCGTGGAACAATTTGTAGCTTGAACCCTCAGCTAAATTTTTGTCCACAGCGCCAAACTCGTATCTCTTCATTTTCAGTCAATAGTTTTTCCAGAATCTCATTTTGAATGTTCAACCTCCGAGAGGGGTTGGAAAAAGCCAAATTCAAGGGTGCGTCCATAGAAACGAAAATATAAAAAAAAATATTCTCTACATTTCGTACATTCAAACCATCCCCGGAAAAATCGATTGTTTTTGACTTTGTCAATAAACAATTTTTTTTAATATTTCAACCATTTTTTTGTGAACGAAGATATCATCGGAGAGGGCTGATCAAATACTCGATCGAAGCGTCTTTTCAAGGGCTACAACTTTCTCATTTGAGCCAAAGAAGTATACGTTTTTTGTAAAGAGTTATCGAATTAAAACTGATTTTCCAAAATTTCACCCCACTTTTTCACCCCCAAAAGGAACTTCCACGACTCGGCGATGCAGACAAAACTAAAGCGCGGATTTTTCTGAACATTTTGTCTCCCGGCGCCGACCTCGTAGGGGTTGTACTTTGGCATTAATCCACCCCCATCCCCCTTCATCCCCTAAAAAACCCTGGACTCAGATTTTTATGCAAATTAGAATTTAGCACCCGCGGCACCTACAAAATCACCTGTCAAAAAACTAGCCTTCTCCTAATTTTTTCCGATTCCGATATACAGCACGGCTGTACTAAAGTGTGAAATCAATTCAGTATTTATCATTGGTTTCTTTGGGTTGTTGAATTTAGTTTGTATATGAAATGTAAAAAATAAGCATTCCGGCTTCAAAAAATAACACTGCTAATCATAAAAACGTTTGATGAGGCATCAAAAATATTTTCAAGCCGTGTCGACGAATATTTTTGTATATAATAATGTGAAATTGCTCTTCTCGATATGGATATCTCTCGTTGTTTTGGAAAAAAATAATACTCACTATGCGAATCATTAAAATGGAACGCAAAAATTCCAATTAAACTTTTCTGCAAAGTGAGTTATTATGTTTTAGACATATAACGGTTCGTTATAATTGCTGGGACATTTTACAGGAATCACGATCATATGGATGTTCATTATAATAGTTGCAATATTTTACGGGAGTTACAATATCGTCGTGATTTGTTATAACGGCCGTAAAATTTTACAGTCGTAACGAGCATTCACACGTTTAAAGCACGATCACACACTTCGTACAACAATTAAAGTACATTTTCTGACGAAACGACTCTATTTGTTTATCTGGTGTTCAGTTTGTAAATGGGGGAAAATACGACGCGAACCGTATTACCGTTATTATTACGATATGAGTAGGTGCATGTGCCACGGTTATTACATGAGACCGGTGTTTACAGCTGCGGTAAAGGGAGAGATTACATCGCTCGAAGCGGGGATAATTTAATGTCCATTGCGTTTTTCATCACTGCATAATTGTTATCGAGAACCTCTCATGTCGACACGCATCTGTGGAAAGTGAGGGCGCGGAACGAACAAGAGACGTACCACGCGTTGAAAAAATTAAGGGTCAAGCTATGTTGGAAATTTAACTAATATTTTAATTAGGAATTTCAACTATTATAACGGCTGTTAGTGGGCACATGGATTGGATCTTCATCGTATTAAATGGCTAATAAACAAGCGACGTTTTTCATGCACTTCTGACATCACAGCACGAACTAAACATAAAATGATTATTTTTATTTGTCATATTCGAAAGATTTTTTTATTAATTTCACTCGTTTTTTCATCCATGGTTCGCACAAGAAATATCATGTAAATAAGTATCGACTTCATTCATTCACATTTCTCGATTGTTGTTTTGATCTTCATATATTTTTTTTTGAATCAACATTCTATTATTTTTTTCCTATTCTTGTTTCTCTATCAAAACGTACGACCTTCTTTTTATTAAAATTTCATACATAGCTTCAGGGATAACACCACTTTAGCAGCAGAAAATAAGGCCTAACTATGACAGTTTATTTTGGGAGTATGAAAAAAGGAATACGATTTCTTTTGAGGGGGGTTTAAAGTATAAAAAAACATATTAAGTCATTGAAAAAAAATTATTCTAATTTTCATACAAAATGGGGGCGACAGAGCCCATCTTGAAAAACGTGTTTTTTACGAGCAGCCTCACGGGCGGACGGTTTTCTCGTAAAGTATGACCTGGAACAAAAACCAAAAAAAATGATCATCTATATATTATTAGCTATGGGACTCCGTCGGGATTTTTTAAATGTAATTTTGAAAAAATGGCGCACTTTGAAAGAAATAAATTGATTTTTTGCCCAAAAATAAGCAGTAAATTGTTAATAAAAAAAGTTTACATTCAATTAAAAAAACGGCTAAGTAGTCCCATAGAGAATGTGATTGTGGAGCTACTATCAACATTTTTAATCGATCCATGCAAAGGTGTTCGAGTAATCCGTCCTCGCGGTTTAAATAAATCGGTTTCGAGGAAAACGCGTTTAAAGTTGTACGAGGCGCCTGAAAGAAGTCCGAGGCGCTGCGGAAAAATCGATAATTGAACCTTAAAAAAAATTCCCCACAGGACCAATTGCATGTTGTTTTTATCACCCCAAAGTATTTTTTAAGCAAAAAAAAACGATTTTTCGAAACTCCTCGAGTGGTGCTATCCCTTAATACAAAGATTGTGTAATCCTTCAGTGCATATTTACATGATAATTATGATTTGAGCAGCGACTTCGTCGATCGATAGGTATTTAAATGAAAAAGTATTTATGGGTTTCTAGTTGAATCGTCTTATATATGGCTCACAGGGAGATTGGATTTTTGGCCTTTTTCCATCTCTCGCAGCGCCGAATTATCCTCTCGGCTTGTGCGCCAGCTCGTTGGTGCGTTTCGTGCTATAGTATCGATGGATGCTTATCAAGCCACCCTCTTGCCTCACACTCTCTTCTTCCTATCTGTCGTAGGTGTTTGCTGCGTTTCAAAAGCTTCGGGACAATTGTCGAATCGGTGAAAGCGAGAATCCTCAGGATAGACATGCGTTCACGCTTGGCGCATTCCCCGCATTCAATTTTTGTCCTTCATGTACGTGTTTCTGCATTTTTCGAGTTACCCATCGAATATACTCTGCTGCACACACGGAATAAAAATCCTTTTCTTCCTTATACGATTTTGGCTTCTGGAACAGTGAGCACCCATTTGGCAGGCTAGCATTGGCAATTTACTCAGGATATTCTCACATACTATGAGAATTTAAGGATTGAAAATGAATTTACGAAATGACAAAAACTCACAACCTTACAAGATGTCTATTGTTCCAATTGAAATCCAATTGGATCCAATTGGATCGTTCCTACTTCCTGATGGGGATCCAAAAGGTAATCACATTGGATCCCTACACTAAAACGTCACGCTTGTACATTGGATTCTCAGCGGGATTCCCCATTGGAGTGTACGAATCCAATTTAAATCCTAAAGGATTTCCACGTTATCGAACAGAATCCCGTTTCTGCATAGATCCCATCGCATTCTGTACGTTGATTTTTCTAAACAATATACACTACGGGCGAAAAGTTTCCAGACAAAAATTCAAAAAAGTTCCGGGACGATTGTTTATGCCATTTCGCCGATAGTTGACATAAATGAAGTTACTGAACGGCATTTAGAAGGGGAGGAATTCACCTTCATCTCGTTTTTTTTAAATTGTACTATTTTTTACGACTAGGACTATTTTTTCGAAAACGACCATTTTTCGCCTTTTTTGCTCCTTTGGTGGATTCCGTTTACAGACAAACATTTTTTAATTCATTTCTTTGACCGGAATTACAAAGAGGGAAGCACAAATCACAAGGTTCAATTTTTTTTTAAGCTTCGTACGATTTTTTTTTCTACAGATATTTTGATTTTTTGAAAAAAAGTAGACGATTTGAAAAATAACGTGTAACGCCAAAACGACAAGGATTCCAGGAAAACCTCAAGATAGTAAAAATTTGAATGGGTTTTCGTTGAGTTCGCAAGAAATTTCTCAGATTTTTTTTTTTTTTTAATTTTTTGTTCGTCTATTTTCGGTAATAAATCAGATGATTTAATTACCGTAACTTGAGATCTAAGAGATTTGTAGCAGAATTTCAAGGGAGGAACATTTTTTATTTTTTTATTTTCAAAGCAATATAATTATTACAGAATTTTTTCGCCATTTGTTTCCTAGTTAAAATTTTTCTACTTTTCTGGTCACATCAATCGATTGATTTCGACCGATTTTTGACAATCAATTCTGACGAAATTATTTTTACATCGCCGTTTATTGAATTCATTTATGTCGACTATCGGCGAAATGGCATAAAAAATCGTTCCGGAACTTTTTTCAATTTTTGTCCGGAAACTTTTTGCCGGTAGTGTATATATAAATATGCGAAAGAGTGGATCTTCAAAAAGTAAATATCTTATCTCAGAAAAGTATAAATCGCTTAAGAAAATAGTTCTCAAAAATCTTTTTCAATCACATCACTGAAAATCCACCGTAGTTATCCTTTGTTATTTATTTTACTTTGCTTCAAGATCACTGCACACCTACACGCTCACTGAGCGTGCAGGTTCTGTATCGACACGCCGAGTGTTTTTACGTGATATTGCACATATTTTTTATACGAACGTGCTAAGAATTCTAAAACGGAGGTTATCGATGAACTGTGCAGAATCCAATTGAATCCCAATGTGGACTCCCTATGTGCGGTGTCTCCAAAAATCCTTATAGAGATGCGGGTGCATCTTGGAACTCCCCGACAAATTTGTGCACGGGATCACAGGAGGATATTTTTTTTAAGAAGACCCAACAAATACCGTTTAGAATTTCAAATAAAAAATTCTCAAACGTTGTCAATAGGAAAATAGAGCCGAATCCACTTAGATTCCAATGTAGACTCTCCAACAGATTTGGGGACCTTCCAACAAATTGCTGCACGGGTCATTGATCAACCGTGATGGTACTATATAATGGTGTTGAAGTTTGCATCGTTGGAACGCAACGAAAGTTCCGTTTTACATTTTACTTTTCATATTTTTATTATCATAGGCGATATTTTTTGATAGATTTATAATGTAAATCGCTACATAAATATCTTAAAAAATGGTTGAAGAACTTTTGTAGGCAAAATCTGCCAAAAGAAATTAAATTCGTTGTAGTCCAACGATGCAAACGTCAGCATCGTGCTATATAGGGGTATCGCTTTAAGATCGTTGCTAAGAATCCGCAATAATAACTTTCGTGATTTTTATCATATTGCCAGGAAATGAATCGATCGAGTTCGAGCGTAATGTCAAAATGATTGTATTCCCGATTCGTCGTGTCAATGTTTTTCAGTACAAATCATTCCACGATCTTTACCAAACCCTTTCCAATTACGTTTTTCCAATCTTGTCCCCCAACCATGTTTTCCATTTATGTCAATCTTCGTTTGATTCTGCACTACTCGAAAGCTGATTCGATGAACAGCTGAATAAAAGTTGAAATAATTTTCATTCAAAGTAGATCTTGCCTTCAGTTCTTTCCAGTTTGTCTTTTTTCCATTTACCAACATTCGTTGCCTGCAAATATTTCCCAAAATGGGAGACTACACTGAGAGAAATGTATGGTAACTTCAACCATATTTCATATTACCCTGGGGGAACAACAATATTTTATAGTCATGGTTACTGCCTAAAATATAGTACTGCTTATGATTTTTTAGCAGTTGTGTTAACTATGCTCATATGTTAACCGCGATCAACAATCTTACAAGCATACTTTGATTTTTCAATGCTATATAATATAGTAGGTTTTCATAAAATGGATATTTCCTTGCACCATCAAAAAATAGTGATTTTTACAATATTGAATGGTATGTCTACAAATTTTATATAATATTTCATAAAATCAAAAATTCTGAATTAAGAGTACTACCTGTATGATTGTTTATCATAATTTGTCGTTCCCTGACCTCCTAGAATGATTTCTATCGAAGAAAATATGTCGCCTGAACATGGATTCGAACTTACGACCTACCTATCTATACTACGCACGCTGCCATTATGCTACCGGGTGCTTATGTTATTTTAATCACAGATTTGGCAAAACAGATCAAAGTAATTCCAGCTGCAATTCCGAATAGCTATTACCTCTGATATAGGTGGAATTTTGCACAGATCGTATTTTTGCACAGATCTTCTTAAATAAACTTTTGGCGCAACGCAATAGTTTTCGAAATATCGAAATTTAAAAACTGATAAATTAATGCGCTGATATATCTATATCGATCACAGCGTACTACCGCTATCTCTACTTTATTGACACGTTCCACAAATGATTTACGTCTCCACTATAAGATTACCATAATTTTGTTCGTATAGTCACTTTTCGTAAGATCTTGTAACAATTTATGCTCAACAAGTGTTAATGTCAACCATATAAATAATACAATCTTGCACTGAGAAAAATGTCCATAGAATATATAAAAAAACGCCCATGGTCAAACTGGGCATAGTTAAATTCCCTATAGTTTATTGACACCGCAATCATAATATTGTTAACACAACTATAAGCGTCTATCTAATCATGCTGTTTTGGTAGTGTGTTTGATTATCTAGTATCCCCGAAATAACTATTAACTACTGCGAAAGGCTTTACAATATCGATATAGTTAATTCAGTTAATATTTTTACAATAGTTAGTAGTTATTTTGGGGATAATAGATAGTCTAGCAGGCCACCAAAGTTGCATGTTTAGATATATAATACTTTTCACTTATAGTTGTGTTAACCATATGATGATTATGGTGCCAATAAACTATACGGGATTTTACTATCCCCTCTTTCGCCGTGGGCGTCTTTCATAAATAGCATGCACTTTGCTATCAGTGCAGCATTAGTATTTGTGCGCCGATTTTGTGATATAGCTGAATTAACCACATCGATATTGTAAAGCCTTTTACAATAGTGTATAGTAATTTTGGAGATACTAGATAGTCAATCACGCCACTAAAGTTGCATGTTTACGTATACTATTCGCTTATAGTTGTGTTAACCATATTATGATTGCGGTAACAATAAACTATGGGGAATTCTAGTATACTCTCTTTTACCATGCGCGTTTTTTGTAAATACTATACACTTTTCTCTCAGTGTATGTAGCTCAGAGGAATAAACTCGAGCGATATAAAAATTGTACCGGCTTTGTTGAGCTGCTATCGCCGATAATTCAGATGCCGTGGTTAATGGTTCGTCGTTGTCCCAGCAGAGTACGCGACTGCCCACGGGTGAGGTTGAAATGGCTTTCTATATTTCCAAACGTTGGCAAAGTGCTTAACTCTCACCTCGATAGAATTTCAGACGACAATTATCTGGCAAAAAATGATATAAATAAATTGGCCCAAGCAAGACGATTCTTTTTTCTTCCAAATGATCTCGATTACGTTTATTCGTGATTGAAGCCCGCGTTCGTGCGGAATGATCAATTTTTCTTACCGTCGATCGGTAAATGAAAATTCTCTCGCTCCTCTTGGAACTTTTACCGTCTCTGCCTTTGCCGCTCCCTCTTTCGCTCTTGCCCCTTTATCTGTTCCATCTGTTTCTTTCTCCCCTCTCTCGTTCTCTTCTTCTCTCTGTTCCAGAGGACGTTTTCGAGCGAGTCGTTGGTATGGAAGAAAATCGGGCCGCGGAAATGCCCGACGATGTGACGAAGGTGGACTCGGTCGGTGACGATCGAGTCCTATCGCCGGAAGTCTCTCAATCCGACGAGTTTATCAAACCGATCGACGACAACGGCGACGATGAAAGCGCCAACGAAAGGAAAGTAAATTCGGGGGGTTCGCCGTCGGAGCCGCGCTATGTAAATATTCAAGAGGACGTTTCTTTTGGGAGCACAACCGTAGATGTCGAAAAAATAGAATACGACGACTCGACGAGTACGAAAGATAATCTGATGGGAAACGTTCGTTTCGGCTTGTCGGATGAAGCCGAGACGGAGGTATCGACGAACCCGGAAACAAATGCTTCGACCGTCCGAACGATGGATAAAAAAGTTGCACAAAATGCCGCAAGAGCGGAGACGACGACATTTTTATGCCCCGCTAATAGAAGAGTCCCAATTGGGAGGACCATCGGAAAGGTAATTTCTTCCCGGAAGCAGCGTATGTGGGACAACTTTCCCGGGATTTTTACCGGCGCCTGCCGGATGAGCGGTGAGTTTTTGAACAATTTATCCACGTGTTTGTGTACGTCGGTATCCGATCTCGTCTCGAGATACCACAACTACGTTGGACGAGCATACACTAGTAAATGTATCATTTTACTGCAGCGAGCCGCTGCGGTCTTTTTACTCTTCGTCCTTTTTGTTCCTCGTCAAGGTGGTAATACAGGTACACGGAGATGACATGCCGTATTCGAGGTATTTCAGTATTTGCATACCCATCAAAAGTCCTTGTAAACGAGGGAAAAATACGAATGACCGGTATCAGTCAAAAATTATTCGATCGTCCTTTTTCTACAAGGATCTTTGACCCTTGCGCTTCATTGTTCACTCCTGCATAGCGTCTGTTCGGTGGTAGATGTATCGGGATATTCATACGTTTATCCCGAATAGCGAATAGATCAACGAGGATCGATCGATCGATCGAAATATATATTTTTTTTCCCGAACATTTATTTAAATTTTTTCATTATGTTATATTATTTATTTTATAACAAAAATTTTTATTTCTTGAAAAATCAATTTTGATAATACACTTTGTTCTCCTGATTCAAATGAAGGGGTCTTCTCACTTTAGACGCTAAAAAGGCTATTTTCGTGATTTTTTACATAGGTTTATATTATAGAAATTGATATAAAAGTTGTTACACTCAATAAATACAATTTCGAAATACATTTAACATTTTTTTAAATGTATTTCTGTACCCAAAACAAAGTTTAAACGCGTTTTTCTCGAAACAACGTTTTTCGACGGCTTGTTGATAAAATCTTCGAAACTACTGAATCGATCCTTATGAAATTTTAACCACATATCCTTTACAACTATAGCTATAGTGCATATCAAGGATTTTTAAAAGTTTCGATATTTACTTTTTTGCCAAAAATGTTGAAAAAAACGTTTTTTTGTTTTTTCGAAAAATGTTCGCCATTTTGTTATTTTGGCATATATAAAAAATTGTATGATATGCGCTATAGCCATTAACATACTGAATCTAAAACCGTTTGATTTTTTGGTTTCGGATGATCCATCTCCGAGGTTTCATCAACAGCGCAGACCTACCATTTTTTAGGACATTTTCGTCTATAAATAGTGACGTAAATATATTTTTTTTTAAATGTATTTCGAAAGTGTATTTATTAAGTGTAACAACTTTTATATCAAAATCTATAATTTAATCCTATCAAAAAAATTCATGAAAATAGCCTTTTTTAGCGTCTAAAGTGAGAAGACCCCTTAAGATTTGGTCATTTAGGAACGCTATTTTGAATATAAATCTTAAGTAACAATCTCGAAAAATAAAAAAAAGTTTAAACTTAGAACTCGACTCGTGCGCACTCTTAGGGTGCTGTGTTGCAAAGAGTACGCAGCAAAAGAACCTTTCATAGAAGCTAAGAGTGCGCATGAGAGCGGAGTCGTGATAAGGAATAGTGGTAAGCACTTTTTGTGTGCAAAACGGCGACATAACTTCTCAATGAAAACAAAATTTGGATCACGAATTTCAAGTATAATAACATTCGTTGGGTGCAAATTCATCGCAAACCTTACAAATCGTGTTTAAAATTGTTAAAGAATAAGATGGAACACATCGAAAATCTATTATTAGTCATAAAATTAGAAATAAATTCCTTAACGAAGCGAGCTGTTGTCCAGCACCTTGACATGACATATGCCACTGACAGGTTAGGTGGTGTTGCCAACACTCGAAAAAATAAAACAATCTAAAGCACTGCGTACTCTTTGGTAGCGCGCATTCTTTGGTGGCTCTAGCTTACTTTTTTACCTGGGTGCGATATCCCATCAAAACGAACTCAAAAGAAAAACTATGGCAATTACGAATTTTGCAATAAATACGGAATAATAATGATTATTATTGAAAGAATTTAAAATATTATTGGAAATTATGAATGACATTATGATTTACAATTAAGATTGAAAAAAAATGGAGACGCGTATAGTTTCGAAAATATATCAATATTACGCTACTTAAATAGTTATCAATAAGGGTAACAGTTTGACGAAGAGCCTAGCAAATTGATTATCGCAGGTCCGGTGTCTTTGAGTTCCGCTCTCAATTCGATAAAATTTCTGCCAATTTGTCGGGTGCCAGTTCAAACGTATCATAGCTTGGGATCTGTTTTACAATCAGATTCAGGAGAGATCGATATGGCTCCAGTACGATGGGGGAACGTGTGACAGTAGTGATATCATCTACCCATATACATACAGGGTGTCCCATAAAAAAAGCATTTGAATAAATCGCAAAAATGAGGTCGTAGAAAGAAGTGTTTCCTATAATAGTTTTATGGATTTGAGGGGAACCTGCGATGGTAGTACAAATATTTTTTTTATCAACACACACGGAGATCACGGTAACTTTCAATTTTTGGATAATGTCCCCCCCACCGATTAAGCTCAAAATTTGCACAAGCCTTCCTTTTAATATTTTGAGACAACCCCTAAAGGGATTTTTGGGGACTCGCAATAGTTTTCGGAATATTGAATTTTCAAGTTATTTATTTTAACGCGCGCCGACTATATCTATACAGTGTGTCCCCCTATCAAGGTCATTCAAGGTCTACCAAATATTTGGTGGTGATCCGAGATATTTAGATTTGTATTTCATTTTAATAGGTGTTCGAAATGACCTTGAACGACTTTCACCCCTTAACGGTTTTATGCGTCTTGAGGTGCTCCATAAGATGGTTGAAAAAATGTACCATTCCATTTTAAAAAGTGGAGGTGACCTTCACTGTGCGTCAGCGCCTCCACCGAAATAAAAAAAAATTGTTCGCATTTGATCGCGTCCTTCACACCGTACAACTTTTGTCTGAAACAATTTTTTCTGTTGTCGATAATTACCGAGTTATTTCGGGTGGCAGAGATGAGAGGGACACCCTGTATATGCTACGTCTCCGTTCATATCTATATATGTTATCACGCTTTCCGTTTCATCCAAACGAACAAACCCAAACATACCCAAACCCAACAACTATTGCGCGTCGCCAAAAATCCCTTTAGGGGCTGCCTTAAAATATTAAAAGGGGGGTGGTGGCGGTTCCGGAACCTTACCCTAATTTTTAAAATAAAAAGGCATCGCTTGTATTTTTTAAGAGGAACAGCTGATTTTGAGACAAATCCAAGAGGGGAAAAATGCTCTAGCTTAAAAATCAAGAAAGTCATGGCAGTTCGAAGTCTTTGGGAATATCCTACGTTACACACATTGCATTGGCGAAATTCGAAAGGTGCCTTCCACTCTGTGTCGAGCGATATCTTCAGTTATGGCTGAGTAGCAGTTTAGGGTTTTTAAAATAGCGCATGAACATGAAAAAAACTAAACCCTTACGCAAACCGAAAAGGTCCCCCTGTATACGGAAGGAGGAAAAAAAACAGCGGACGATCGGTCAGCTCATGTAAGCCTTTTCTCGTCGTCATACATAAAAGCGTAGTAAGAATAAAATCATGAGGTTAATGCACTACGGACTAAATAGCTTTCGTAGTTCGATTACTGCGCAGTTCTCGGGCACGACGAAGGACAAAAGAAAACAAACGTAAAGCGGTAATACGTTATATATGTGTGTGTGTGTATGTGTGTGTGTGTGTGGATGTGCGTGTGTATTCGTGTACAAGTCTACATATAGACGTAAACCCAGCATATGTATATAGGTGGACGAACTCGGCAGCAAAGTCGCAGAAGTCGAAGTGAATGACCCACCGTTTCTTGTCTTTTTGCCCAAATGCCTTTCTGGCCCATGGTATTCTCAAGGCACTCGAAAACATTGCCGATTCATGAGCAATTCAATCTGCTGGCCGCAGATCCCTTCCTCATTTCGAAAACGACTCGAGACCAAAACGAAAAATAGAATTTTTCTTTCCCTTAGGCACACAGAACTTGCGAGATTTGAAATGGAAGGCGGTGAGAGAAGTCTAATAATTCAGTGACATGCACGCTTTTAAGTAGAAGTCAATCGATCGCAAGGACCTGGCGAGCGACAGGGTCTGGGCAGTCGAGAACAATCAAGATCAAAGTCCGAAGAAAAATGAACATAAACATGGATTGAAGAAAGATTGTTTGGCAGCTGTACGCTAACGATTAGTGTAGGAAATGAACATTCTATGTAAGTGCCTGTATTTGGTGTTAGAGTACGAATCATAAGAATAAGACAAATAGTGAGATAAAGCCTGAGTTGAGAAGAGGCTGGAAATTATTATCATGCAAGTCGGTACGTTGAATTCCAGTTACAGTCCTTGAATGAAAGAGATGCAGCTTGACGCAGCTGCAATTGCGACAATTGAGTGTTGAAACATCAAATGAAAAGCTAGATTCCAGATGAAAGTAACATGGTAGGGGTTATTTGAATGTTTGAGATTCTCTGAGTAGCTCGGATCGGTGAGCATCAAATCGCATCAGCTTTTATCGGTGATAGAAAATCTGTCAGTTTACTTTAAAAGATCGTTGAGTATAAGGTGGAGTTAGGAAAATGAGGATTCACGTGTGAGATGTCCACACTGAGAATGAAAATCAATGATCCAATATCATTGGTGTTATTGAATGAAATTTCGTTGATTCAATTGTAAAATTGTTGGTGTAAATAATCGGATTTATTTGTCCAAACAAAACGCTATTGACTTTAATAACATGATAAAATTGAAAGTTTTTTTTTCACTCAAAAGATATATTGTTAGCCGAGAACAATATATTATTGAAACTATCTAAAAAATTATCGCGAACAAATTATATAGTTTTAAATGCATTTTCTGCAACGAACAAAATAAACGTTTCAATTCATAACATGAATATTATTGATTCGAGTACACAAGAAAAATTGAAGTTCGCTCGTTTGATTCAGATAAAATTTCTATTGAGTAAATGTGTTATTTTATTTTGATCACCATATCCGATATTGATTTTCAAGTACATTATTCGTTAAAATATTAATATTTTATTTCGATTGGAAAAATATTAAGCAAATGTCTGAATTGGTTAAAAAATTATACGAAAAGAAAATTTGATTCTCACGCATTTGGTTCTAAAAATTCATCCGAATCATGGCCGAGCGCCACCATAATTATAGGTGTGAGGAAATCCGTAGTTCTCGGAGTAACCGCTAGAAGCCGCATGCGTGCTCGTTTCTCGCAAGCGTAGCACGAACCGAAAATCTACTTAAACGCCGGACAAACTCTAAAGAGTATCGCTTCTTGGCCTGTGGCTAAGATCAAACTGTAGTATCTGTTCTTATCAGCTAAATATCTGATATTCTCTCCACTATTATCGTGGATGATCATTCTAATGCTCACTTTTTATTTACGATTTATAACAAATTGAAAAACTTACGTCTCGTGGCATATTCGTTTCGATGTAATGAAGAAATAATTCATTACATTGATTATATTTTTGTACGAAATAAAAAATGTTGTAGCTACCGCTTAATTATTTCATCCATACATCTATGGATTGTACAGGGTGCGGCAACATAACTTCCTTTTTTAAAATGCGCGCCATTCAGTCGGTTGATGTTGTAACGGAGCGCTAGTGGTTCCGTTCGAAAGGGGGGACTCTAAAGTTTTCTCCCGTCACAGTTCAATCGCCATCATGCGTTGGAACAGTGAGGAGCGTGCTGTTGTCGTTGAGGCCTACTTTTCGAGTGGATGTTCTGTGATCGCAACCCAGCGTGCCTTTCGGAATCGCTTTAATTTAGCCCCGTTGGCCCCTGTCACGGACCGGAAATCAATTGTTACGTGTCACTACCTTCAGACAAACTGCAAGTGCGACGAGACGAAGAACTGGAGCCCTTCGGCCCATTAGATCACCTGATAACATTGGGGCAGTGAGAGCTTCAATGTTGCGATCACCACGGCGTTCTGCGCGCAAACATGCGTCTGCCTTTGGACTTTCCGATCCTTCTGTGAGGAGAATTCTTCATGATGATCTTCATTTCCATCCTTACAAAATGGCGATTGTGCAGGAACTTTCTGGACGTGACTTCAATTCTCGGATGAACGCGTGTGAGGTTCTTCTCAAATTCGTTCCTGAGGACGCTATTGTTTTTTTTTAGTGATGAAGCCCATTTTCATTTGTGTGGATCCGTCAACAAACAAAACATGCACTACTGGGCTGATACCAATCCTTGAGGATTGCATCAAAAGCCTTTGCATTCACCTAAAGTCACAGTGTGCTGTGCAATGTCTCCAGCTGGAATTATTGGTCTCTGGTTCGTTGAGGAAAATGAAGTCACAGTGACAGTGAATTCGGACCGGTATGTAAACATGTTACACGAAATTTTCTTCCCACGGATAGATGAGTTGGACTTAGGGGACATTTGGTTCTAACAAGACGGCACAACGGCACACACTTCAACAGAATCGATGGCTGTTTTGAGGAAACACTTCCCAGAGCGCCTCATCTCAATTTGGGGCGATTTGGAGTGGCCGGCCCGCTCTCCCGATTTGGCCACTTGTGATGTTTTTCTATGGGGTTTTTTGAAATCCCGTGTTTATGTGAACCGTCCAAGGACCTTACAAGAGCTGAAGACCAACATCCGGAAAGAAATTGCCAACATAACACTTGCTATGCTGGCAAGAGTCATGACAAACGACAGAAATCGGTTTACTCAGTGTATGGACAATGGGGGACATCATCTATCTGATTTGATCTTCAAAACTGTGTAAAACAAAACTTCAGGCATGCGCCTACATTATAAAAAACAAATAAAAATGTTCTGATTCATACAATGGGTTTTATTAAGTTTTGAAAACAGGAAGTTATGCTGCCGCACCCTGTATATACAATGATTTCAATAGAATATAATTTTAGTTTTAAGGCTTTCACGGCTCTTTATGTAATGAGAAGAGTATGTGGCTTCCGGATGGAGGCCGTGTTGAGGATCAGCGTTGTGCCAACGTTTTTGATGAGCTGGTCAATTAAAACATCTGATTGGCTGGTGCAGCGATCTGGAACGATGACTGCAACTATATAAGGAATACCTGAGACACGAGAGCTTCAGTATCGGAACTCTCAGCCCTGATGATGCAGACTGTAACGTTTGCGAAATGTCGGCACAACTCTGATCCTCAACACGGCCTCCATCCGGAAGCCACATACTCTTCTCAGAATATAATTTTATTTGAAGGATACTGTAAATATTCAGAGAACAGAAGAGATTTTCAAATAAATATGTTATTTGAATCAATCACATATTCCGATATTGTATAGTATTGTAACAATCTCATATATCGGTGGCATTCCACGATCAGACATTGATTTGAATCAACCAATATATTTTTTTTATTCAATTAGTTTTTTTTTCTCAGTGCATATTCTCCAGAAAGTCTCTAGGTAAGGCAACGCCTGTTGCATCACCGTAGACGCTTGTGAACAAACGAATAAATCTTTTTTTTCCTTTGCTTGGTGGAAATCGGCATGGCAACCGAAACTTTTGGGTATTTCATAACGCCGTGTCATATCGGTGTAAATCGTTGAATCATGATAAGCAGCCGTGGACTCAAGAGTTTTTCTACATTTACTCATTTATTTTTGGACGAAAACAGACGATCATCAACAAAACTTATGGTTTTATTTTCAACAGAAGGTGTGATTATAAAATAAATCAGGGAAAAAATAACGACTATGATATTAAGACACATTTTTCGTGTAACCAGGTCACAAAACCTCCGTATATTTCCATTTAACCGCAGGACGGAATGTCGAGGGATTACTTTTGCCCCAGATGGAAGAAATTCTTCGAAATTGCTTGGAACCGTTGCACGAAACATCAATGTCTGAAGACTTGGACTGTAAGAAGCTACCGGGTATACGCAGCGATGTATAGGGTGTCTCAATGTGACATGACATTTTAAATTGCGCGCCATTTTTTGTGGCAAATATAGAGTACCAATGTTTGACAACTGGCATCAGGAAGTATTAAGGTTTAGTCATGGAGAGTTACACGATTGAGCAACGCATAGAAATTGTGAAAATTCACTACAAAAATTATGAGAATTTTGCAGAGATGATTCTTCTTCTTCTTTCTTTGGGGTTTTCTGAAAGGCAAAGTGTATGCCAATGATCCACAAACCATTCCGTAACTCAAGGAAGCAGTTATGTCCGCAATTATGCCAAAATGTTATTGAAAGTTTCGTCAAAAGATTGAACGTTTGCAAACAGGGACGTTCCATACATAACCTCCATGTTTGTACTTTATATCGAAATTAAAGTATTCGTACTTTTCAAATAAATAATACGTTTTATTAATAAACAAAAATGTCAGGTCATTTTAAGGCACCCTATACTTTACGGACTTTTACTGACCGATGTATAGAACTCGATATCGGTAAACGTGTGGACGAGGGTTGAGCCGAGGTTAATTTGCTGCTTTAGCGGTTAATAGAACAAACGTAGAGCTGGGTACTTCGCAGTGCTTATTTGCGGAGTGTTTCTTTTTCTCTCGGGAAGATCGATATGTTTTAGGCGACCGGCCAATATAGTTGCTGCCCGGTGATGTGGTTAACCCGCTCCGTCAACAGCTAGATGCACATGTTACGAGGGTATAGCGAAATAAAAAAAATATCAACAGAAAAGTGGATAGCTCGTAAAGCAGGAGCATAGGGCAAAGAGGGAAGGAGTGTGCGAGTAGGAAAAACAGAGTTGATAGAGGAAGACAGAGAGATGAAATAAAGGGCGGCGGGGGACTCAGAGGTCGAGAAAGGATTCGAAGGAGAAGGATAGAAAGGAGAGAACCCATCTCATTAGCTTTTACGGTCTTTTACCTTCGTGACACGGACACACAGCTCACTCAGTTTTTTTCTTTACTGCCTCAGTCCTATGTCTGGCGGGCTCGTGTTGTTAATCGTAAATTCATCCCTTTCCCTTCTTCACGTTGCTTCTCTTCTTTACGGTGCAGCTTCCTTCGTCATATACGTTTCTATTTCTCTCGTCATTTATACCTTCTCTCTCTCTCCCCCCACCCTCTCTCCCTCCCTCCGTCCCACCCTCCCTCCACTTACCGCCCTTTCCCTTTCCCTTAGTCTCCTTTATTTCCTCCGTTCTCTTCCTCTCGCGCTCGCTTTCTTCCCTTCGACTTCTTGCGTCTTTCTCATTTTGAGTGTTACCCAGCCAGTGGTATAGGTCGTCAAATGTTGCCGTGGCGCATAAGGGCCGAATACGAATTTCTCCGCCATCGTTTGCAGTACGTTACGATCATCCTACGTTCGTTGTAGGCATGACGCGTAAAATATATAGCCTCAAGCTTAACCGACGAAATTCCAACGCCGATGAATCCATTGAGGTGTTTGATCGTAAGAGATAGAGTCAATCTACCCACCAGGGCAATTAACCCTCAATCCGTGAACCTGGTTCGTTTTCGCCCTGCCCAAAATCATTTTCTTCGCAGGTTGCTTTATATTTAATGAAAAAAATTGTAAATCAGAAAAAACCCTATTTTCCCTTGAGAAGTACGGCCTAAAGATTAACCCGAAATTTTTTCAGATTTTATAAATTGACAATTGTTGGTTTGGTAGTGCAAAAACGAAAACAACCCAGGTTCATGGGATGAGGGTGCCTCAAATACCTTCACGGATTGAGGGTTAAATAGTCGCCAATGCACCTGAAGATGTTTATTTGTTTCGTTAAAAAACTCACTGCTCGCCAGCGGGTACGTCAACGTGAACAACGTTGTGTTTCTGCAGAGGAGAAAATTAATGAAGTTCAGAAAATCAAAACTCAACGATAAAAGCCTTGTTGGTGTAATCCTTCGTCATCAATGATAACAATAATCGTTACGATGAAACAAGAGCCTGGCATCGGAGAGTGGTCAATGTAACTAGTCGTGACAAAAAGCCTTTATGAAATTCCCGCGCATTCCAACCTCCCGACGTCACTCTCTGTCTCTTTCTATCCCTTTTTGGCCCGTCATCCCTCTTTCATCTTCGTATCTGACGGTAGCCTGTGTGTTGTTGAAGGCGTGACAGGACCATTCTCGTTCTTCGACCACTTTGCTATTTTTTTAGACAGCTAGGCAGATGGGCTTGTGCCAATACAACGAACCAGCCACCCTCGGGCATAAAGCTTAAGGCGGGGAGATATCTTCAAGCGAGAAAAAAATGGCCGATTTTCATGATTTTTTTTCAAAAGGAAAAATTTCTTTATCATTTTTGAAACTGAGGGTATGTTTTATTACTACTTTTGGTTGTTACATGAAATTTTTTTATTAGGGGAAGGTACCTGGGTAAACGGCGAGAAAAACAGGTAAACTTCGGGAATTTTTATCTCAAAAACTAATGTTTCGATTGGATCCGAGTTTTTTCTAAATGGAAAATATTGACATTGAGGTATGTTTAGAAATTTTTTAAAATAAATTTGTTGACTGGAAGCGATTCAAACGCTATTATCTCGAAACATAGTTTTCAAAGTCGGTGCCAGATGTGTCTCGAAAACGTCTTGTCCAATTTTGTTCAAATTTGGATACAATATTCTTCGATAGTTTTTCTCGTTCGCCACGTACGATTTTTTTTAATTTTTCATTTTTGACGGAATTGCGACCGTTTTAATTTAACATTCGTTTTTTCGTTCGCAGTTTCCGACGATTTTGGATTACCTGCACACTCAGAAAAACGTTTGGTACCGTCAAAAAAAATGGTTTGAATCAACCAAATCCTGCAGTTGCGGGTGGCGAACCATGTGAACGATTCAATTGACTGCGAGATTTGGTTGAATTACAAGTATATATTTATTTCCGGCAACCAAACTTCTTCTTCATCCCAAAACGCACAGAGTACTTTCAATTTTAATTCCAGTGTCCTGAAACCAAATTTTATTTGAACATACTGAACGGTTGGGTCGGTAATCTCTCCCTTAAAAGCATTTTCAAAATATATAGTTCAACGAAAAACATATACAGTAGAATGAAACATGTGTGCATTGAATGAATTGCAGAACATATTTCCTTCAATACATAATATTTTTGATAAAAGTCCATGTATAGTCCGTACCACTGAATATATATTTTAGATATAAGACGGAGTAGGTTCTGACAACTGATATTATAACATAGTTGAAACTGCATACAGTAAGTTCAATCAAAATTGGTTTTACAATAATCGAATAAATGGCAGATAGAGCATCAGCTTAATATGAACCAAATCAACATCGAGTCACTCTAATAAAATTTCGATGTGAGCATATGCAACGTACACATTGAATTGGTAGAAAATCAATTGAATATAAATCATCGAAGAAAGTATTCTCCGTACGATAAATTATAAATACAAATGGAAGACAAAGACAATAAGGTAAAGAGATCCGCTAAATTATGAGACAAGATGATTAGTAATTTTTTAATATTGCCTGTTCATTAAAGTCCATGTTAAAAATACGGCGATGATACAGAAACAACTTTTTTTGATTAATCTACGTCGATGTACGACTGTACGGTGTCAATTGTACGATAATTTACAAAGCGCTCTGAGAAAATTACATAGTTAAACTTAAAAGCAATCTGCGTGTCGAAAAAAAAAAACAAAAGAGAAATCAATTAAAATAATGTGTACGGATAAATAATATTTTTTAATGATGTATCGAGAATTTATCTGTAGATCACATAACAGAAACCATCAGATTTTGTGTGTTCTCGAAGTGGAATTGGCGCAGTCAAGTCTTTTTGCTTTACGCAACGCCAGGTCTCAGATTACAGCGTGGTTGCGACGAACTATTAGCTTCTTAAACCGAGTGTCCACGTGGTTGGATTTACCGAATTTAATCGATATCTGAAATTATGGAAGAACAATGGCTCGTGCCCGCAAAAAAATCTCAATCACGATTCCCTTAGCAATCCTTCAATACTTATGCACTTGGTGAACACGCAACGTTAAATGAAACTCACCGGCTTCCACTAAATTTACTATCAACACCCGAGAGACGCCGTACAATGTTTTTCTCGAAGGATAGCACGCAGCGTGACAACAATGGCGGACAAAAAGAAATTACGATCGTACACTTTCCTCGAAATGTAGAAACAAGCGATTGAAGTCCCCAATCTATTAAGATGTCTTCTACTTTGCACATTTTTATGTTTTCGATGTAAATCATCTCACAAAACTTATCACAATGAATATTGTAGTTTTCTACACGCTCACAGGGGAGATGCACGTCAACAGCCAGAAAAGAAGACGTGAACAACCGGGAGTCGAAAGGGCGATCGTAGCGCTGTTCGTGCATGCATCTGAAACTACACTGATTCGCGATTTCCACTACCCAGTTAACCAAGCGTACCATTAGTACACCATACCGCAAATGTAGAGTATGCCGTGCCCTACAGTACCGGTAATGTACGGGTACGGAATAGCAGCGTAGTCGTACCTCCACGGTATCGCTACCATGGAGTTACACCGTACGGCAGTGCACGGTGGCTTCACGTTGGCGATACTGTACCGCTACTGTACTAATAAATTGGCGGTACAGCGTACCGTACGGCGTACCGATAATGTACCAGCACCGTACGCACGTATGAGGTGGCAACAGTACCGGTACGGCGCACTCCACATGAGCGGTACATTTGCGGTACGTGGTTAGCTGGGTAACTAATCGCTCACAGCGATCGAACAGAGTGCGCCCGTGGTCGGATTTGCCGAATAAAGTCGTTATCTAGAAATCGTGCCGGGAAAAAAGTGATCGATTGCATCCACAAGAACTCAAGTAGCAATAGCAATCGATAGCTGAAAAATATGCACATCGTAGGAAAAAGAAAACACGGTCTTACCTCGAAGTAACTTTAATTAAATCATTTGTTTCCATTAACTTATTCAATTGTAGAGCCGACCATCATTCGCTTTATGCGTAATAATTAATTCAGTTGGAAAATGTAGTTTATTGGCCAATATAACGATCAAATATAAAGTTAAAATAAAACGCGGATTACTTGTATGAACTCCGATGTAGTTAATCTAACCCATTATATGGCCAGGGAGATATTGCTATTTTGACATGAGAATTTGGTTGTTTCAACTAAACTGGCTTTGTCACTTGAATCGAATTGTATTTCAAGCGAGTAAAATTAGGTTGCTTCAAGCAAAATTGCTTCAACTAAATATACATAGTTGGTATTACCAAACGTTTTTCTGAGTGCACATTGCATAAAAAAGCAATGGTTCAATCAAATGAAAAACCTCTACGTGGCGAACGAGAAAAACTATCGAAGAATATTTTTCAAGCCGTTTTCCGCTTCCAGTCAACGGATTATTTTTTAAAATTCCCAAACATACCTCAATGTACACATTTTCCAATAAAAAAATCCGGTTTCAATCGAAACATTAGTTTTTGAGATAAAAATTCTCGATGTTTACCTGTTTTTCTCGCCGCTAACTCAGGTACCTCCCCTTAATCTTTAAGAATGGCGGAGGGATGGCATGGTCTTCTAAACGGGTTGCGCCGTATGTTGTCAGGCGGCGTGACACGTAGCGTCGGCGGGATTAATCTGAATAAAACCAATGAAGAATTTTCTTTCATTAACACGCATACGCAGAACATGAACCAAGAACTAGTGAGAAATGTTGAAAATCAATGAAATGGTATGCTTGGAAGCAAAAGACTCGATTTTCCAAGAAAAACATTACTAGATTTTGCAATTAAAAATATTTTTGTTCCAATTTTCAAGAACATTTAGGGTCATGTTTCAGACAATAAGGTTATAACAGGACAATAAGGTTCATACCAAATTTCATCAGTATCGGTCGATTATTTTTTTCGCTATATGTTACGCCAATTTTGGAAATGCCGTTTGGAAGACCATGCCATACCTCCGCCATTTGTAAAGATGGATAAATTAAAAAAATACCATGCAACAGCCAAAAGTATTAACAAGACATACCCCAAGTCTCAAAAATGATGAAGAAATCAAATCTTTCCTATAAAAAAAATCATGAAAGCAGAAAATGTTGTCCTCGACTAAAGGTGTGACACCCCTTGAAAGAGACATAGAAAGAGAGTCTGAGGCGTGACGCAAATCACGCCACTTTATCTTGCATATATGAGCTTCCATTCTTCCCCTTCGATGAATAAAAAAATGACGAAAATAAAAGCGTCGCAATGGCCGATACTGAGAACCGTCGTGCTACGAAGTTTAGGGTGAACGTATCGGCTTAGATATGAGTCATGGATGAGGTGGCGTGACACATCGTCCGAGGCATGGGCATGAGAGAAAATAACTGTTTTCGCATTCCGTCTTTTTCTTTTCCCGGAGACAAATGAGGTTTCGAAAGAAAGTTCTTGGAATGACAGTAGGGTCAGAGTGGGATCAGTGGCTCATTTTTTTCAGAGGTCTATAGCTGCCTAACCGTTCACACAATCTCAATGAAACCTTCACTAAACCTGAGGTGTGTTCAATGGTTCCATTTTATTAAAAGACACTGAACGGCCTAACCCAATGGGGTTGAAGTTTGCATCGTTTGATTGCAACGAAAAGTTCTTTTCAAATTCTTGTTTTCATTACTATCCAAAATAATACCTTACAAATTTAGGTCGTAGATCTCTAATAAGGATCCGTTAAAACGTTCAAGTGATTTTCGTGGTCTAAATTGGCCAAACAAATGTTTGAGCAACTAAAAAGGATTGACTTCCGTTGCATTCCAACGATGCAAACTTCACCATCGCCTAACCCAATAGATATTGAGATAATGACCATTTTAAAAAAATGGTATTTGATCCACTGTGTACTTGGGGGTGTACACAGTGAAACATGCCTAATTTCACAGTCAAACAAAATTTCAAAATCAAGCAAAATTTGAAGAAAATTACCCTGATCCATTGTTCACTTGAAGGTAATGGAGTGCTTTTCTCTATACAATGGGGAGTATTGTACAATAAACTATTGAAAAATTAATAAAAAAACAGCATATTATGAGATCAATCACAATCATTTATTGAATATTAATCAACAATGAGTACCTACTTAATGAGGCAGTACCAGTTCCTATCTAAATCACACCGCGAAAATATTCATGTTATGACTTACCTCTGTGTACCTCGAAAAATTGAGCCACTGTGTACCGATCCTCTCTTTTTTTCTGAAGCGGGTACTGACAAGTTTCTATTTTTGTTAGGTTAACAAACACAATGCTCAAATACCGGGAGAACAATGACTTCGAATATAACTGCGATAGGTAAAGAAGCAAAAAACGTACAAACTCAGCTGGTTTTTCAACTTTTGACACCAAAAATAATATCAAATCATTTCTCGCAACCGAATTGCGCGGGAGCGATTCACAGACAGGTTCAAACCTATTGGCATCCGAGGGCGGTTCTAATGTGAAAAAGACGCACACATATACATGTCCACTTCTGAAAAACAGAAAAGGTTCAGTGTACCCACTGTTGCCACTGTTCCCACTTTGACCCTATATCGATACGACAATACATTGATGTGTCATGCGATAATCCGTCTGTTACGGCAATGCCTTCTCCACTGAGAATCTGCGCCGAATACTCTTGCGGGAAGGCGCTAATTTCTCGGCTTCTAGCTGATTCGGGTTTCACGAGTAGCACGGTCAGGCTAGAGCTTCTTGATTGCTCGTTAAGTGCGCATTCCGGTTTAAGAAGCACTTCCTGTGGACGAAGGGAGTGGCCAGGGGGGCCAGGATCGGTATGCGATTCTACGTTTATTGCTGCTGATGCTATTTCTCCCTCGGCCTCTCTGTACTCCCTTCGCGTCTGTCCGGTTGCGTTTCTCTTCGTCCCCTTTGCGCTCCCATCCTGTTGATCTTTTTAACTTTCTCGCTCGTGCGAGCCCAGAAGACTCGTGTGTCGGTGGTCATAGTTCCAAGATTCCAGAGACCACCCTTGAACTCCTTGAGCCTCTGCAACGTATTAATATTGCGGTCTCGGGGCTTTCTATCGCTCTTCCTCACTTCCTCTCTGTGTCTTGCCAGGAGCACAAATGCCTGTTGAGTCTTTCATCATGCCGTCAGTCGTCGCGCCTCATTACCTCTCTTGTCGTTTTTCCCTTTCTACCCTTCCGCCGTCTAAAGATCGCCTGCAAAATCCAATTCGTGCCTCCGCCACTTCTACCCCCCCCTCTCGTATTTTTTGCTACCAACCCAAATTGGGCTTGCGAAAAAAACAGAGCTTCTTTCTGGACGCCTGTGAAAATGGACTCAGAACCATTTAAGTGTTGATTGTCCAGCACTACAGCCGATAACCATTGACGATGAAAATTAAAAAAAAAAGATGAACATTTTATAAACAAATGCAATGGTAGATATATTGTGAATCTACTTTTTTACACACGATATTTATTGTCAATAAACAAACGTTTACGACTACTACTCATTCTGAGAAGAAATTGGCTTATTAAGGGAAGCTTCTGCCTTGTTGGGCCAAAAAATGTTCGGTTCTTCACCAATTTTTATGCGAAAAGTATTAAATATAGAATGTTGATATTTGGTATGTTGACTAAGCGGTCTTTATCGAACATCAAAATATTTTTTAACGTTTGACAAAACATGGCGGTGGGAGTGGGAGGAGCCACGTATGTCGGTGCGCAGGCTATGACATTCTTTGCTTGCGGAAGTCCTAAGTCCCGGACAGGTGATCTGAAGCAAAAAAATCAAACATATTTTTACTTTGTACAATAATGTGTATAAGTTGACCTAGAATCAAGAAGAAAAATTGAAAAATAAAAAAATAGTCAGCGATCGGAAGGAAGTTTGTTCTTTTTCCCAAAAATTTTTGCAGTTTGTTGCTCACTATTTTTTGCTTACAATTTTTCTTCTATCCCAACAAGGCAGAACCTTCCCTTAAGGAGTTCCGGGACAATTAATAGACTATAACCATTTGATTTTAATTTATATAGTAGATTCTTTGGCATTTACTAAATGTAACCTCCAAATGTTGAATGACAGTTTTACGCATGAAAAAGTGCGAAAAAATGTTTAAAATGTTATGCAAAACCGTCAAATTACTCTGTACATTATTAGTATGGTCAAATGGTGCTTCCAAAAAGACCTCGTGAAAATTTTGAGTAGAAGGCTATTTTTTTTCATTTCGTAGAGGCGTCGGCCATGAGTGTAAGACTCAGTTTCCGGAACGTTTAGGATGTCAGAACGCCCGCCATCTTCAAATTTAGGGTAAATTAGTTTTTTAATTTATCTCCGTAAACGCGAGGCTGACAAATATTTTGTAGATAACTTTTTTATAGTTGATCCACTTATCCATAACTGTTTACGCAGATGTCAATAATGAAAAAGTTATAGATTAAAAGCATGAAAATTTAGGGGATAAAAAACTTTGAGGCAAGATTGATAATTTCGAAATAATCATTGAAAAACTTAACAATATAATTAAAAAAAAGAAATTACTGCTCGAAATAAAATTATTAACAATTTTTGAAATACTGACGTAAACTACTCACCTTCCACCACCTCCCTTCACAACGCTGCAAAATCAATAAAAACTAACCGAATAAAAAAAATGTTAAATTTTTGTAACAAAATGCTCTATAAAGAAGTTAAGACGCATTTTCATTGTCAGATTTCAAATTAATTAATAATCCTGCCTCAACGTTGTTTATTCCCTAATTTTTCATGCTTTTTATCTATAACTTTTTCATTATTGACATGCTGTTTTTATTGTCGTTACGAAATCTTCAGATATTTTACGCGCGTGAGCAGTTTATATCAGGCATCGACGACAGCAGCAGAGACGATTTTTAAAGTCGTAATTTTTCATTCAAAGCTCGATAATTTGGCTTTATATTTTACCAGCATACTGGAATGTATTTTTACTTGATTTAGACGAAAATCAGTTAATTGTTAAATCATTCGGGTCCGTGAAAGAAGTACCTTAAGTGTAACGGATAGAGCAAAAACCATTGTCACAATATGCAACGAATTCTACTCAAATTTGATCTAGTCGTTTACGAAATCGCGTCCAAAAAATACATCGATGTTCTTTATTTGATTTTGTCAGGTGCTAATTTATTTTTTACCGCGTACTTATTTCTGAATTAACAAAAAACCGATTTCAGATTCTGCTTTATTTCGATATCGTATCCGCTACTTTTTCGACATGCAGTTTACTAGTTTATTATTGTACGGCGGAGTTTTCCAGTAGTGGTTGGGGGAAACAAACTTCTGTCCCACGAAGCCAAATCGATGAGAATTAATACATTGCGGTTTCCCCCACTGCTCGGCAGAGGGCAATGAAAAAAGTACTTGATGTCGTGCCAGCAATCGAATAGTCTCAAGTATCATTACTCTGTGGAAACAGCACTCGTGAGCCTCTTACTCTTTTCGATGCTTCTGAATACGAGCTTTTCCTTCGCTCTTAACCCTTCTCTCTGTTTCGCTCCCTCATTTTTTTCTTACCCTTTCACTGCTTTACTTGGTCGTCGTTATCCCTCTACAGTCTTTCAACGAGGTTACCATACATTATCGAAGCAATCCAACATTGACTATCACTTGGTAAGATGCACTCGAAGCTTTCGGGGTCCATTTAACGTGACCACCCCAAATTTCGCCGTTGCCTTTAGAGTGACGAAAAAATGTCAGGAGGTAATTTGATTGAATTCGAAGGGCTGATACAGTGATGAAAAATTCATTTTTGTCAAGGTCATAGTTTTTGCGTTCTCAAGGTCATCAATGGTTTTCCAAATGGGAACATGTTTTTTTAAAATTAAGACGTTGTAGCTGATATTCAGACGAATCCGACGACCTATACTATTATGACCTTGAATTGATTTTTCACCAAAATATTTTAGTGAAAAGTCGTTTCAAGGTAATGATATCGTATGTGTAAAACACCTATAAGCTATGACCTTGACAAACATTTATTTTTGTCAAGGTCAGATTACCTCCTGACATTTTTTTCGTCACTCTAAAGGCAACGGAGATATTTGCGATGGTCACCCTGTATACACGCGTATGTGTGTGTGTAATTATCCAATAAAAATGTATATACCAAATGTACAAAGTGTGTATATTTATTATACTTCTCATATACTTCCGCAAGAATTCTGCTATTGGATTACATGTTCTTCTAAACTTCTTTAAACAAAATAAAACTGATTGACTCCTTCTACAAATTACGACAACATGGATCATCGAGTGAACTAAATCATAGGCCACGTTAGTCCGGTTATGGTTACTCTGTGCTGATAAGCACCTACCGAACGTCGGTGCACTTTTTGCATACTTGTGCTAACATGAGCGTCCTTCACACGTTCCGGGGGGGGGGGGGGAGGAGGAGGCGACCACAAGCGCGGCATTTTGCACCTAGGTCGTGAGTAGACGGATTGGCATTTTAGGATCTTAAGGGGTAATATCTGTTTGAAGCTTAAAAACGGATTTTTCTGGATTTTTTTTGACGAAACTATAAAGTCAATTGGAAAATCCTTTTAGCCGTTCGTTCATTATATATAGAGGACAACAATTTTTTTTCCAATTTAGAAAATAAAATGGCGGTGTAAAGCACTTTCTACCAAGACCATTTTTTTCAAGGCACCAATCGGCACGCAGTAGAAGTGATGACCATCGGCATCTGGAAGGAAATCAATTTTTTTTTCATTATTAACATGAGTTTTGTCACGGAAGTACACAGCGATATTAAAAAATATTGATTTTTGCGAATTTGGCATTAGTTTGAAAAAAAATTCAATTTTCACCGAAAAAATCTATCGTAATCTGTTTATAAAAACCGTAATTTGTAATTAAACATAAAAACGGTGTGTACTCCGGTGGACAATCTGGACTATCTAAATAGCTGCAGTAAAGATTTCAAGTCAATCTGATAAAAATTATTTGAGCTCTACTGCGTGCCAATTCCGAGAACAAGATGTCGAGAAAAACGCGACTGAAAATTGCTTCTTCTACGCGGTACATAATTAGTTTTACTTCCCTTTTTGTTCATATACACTTTGTCGCTAATTGCTTAAATCGTAACACCAACAAAAATAAACAGAAAACTGTTTGCAAATAGCGAATGCACAAACAGTGGCACGTGCTCGCAATGAGAAGCCGAAGGTATCATATCGGAGCTGTCAGAGGTGTTTCGAAATACAGCTTTTACAAGTGTTTAAAAAACAATTTCATCAAGAAATGTTATTGAATGTTATTCTAGAGATGTTTTTACGTTATATAAGCAAATAATAAAAAATAACAAATAAAATTTCAAACAGATATAACCCCTGAAGGACAGGTTACTGTCGAGGGGCATGAAAAATGCCTGAACTTTTGGAAATGGGTTTCAACGTATGTTATGCTTCTATCAATGGAGAGTAAACTCCAACTTTATTTATTTACAAAAATCCAAAATGGCGACTCCAGCTCCCGTCAAATGAAGCCATACACGGCCTGTTTTGGTCTGCGCGGGGCGCGTCACAGCCTTGACAGTTCATCCGAAACAAAAACGAGTTAAAAATTATCAAACCAGACTAAATTTGGGGGGCCTTATAGTTTTTTGTTTTCTGAATAACCCCTGGACAATAAAGTGGCAGTTGTTTGTAAAAGAACTCAATTTTTTGCCCGGTTTTTTTGCTTGAACGAACGAAAAAAAAATTCCCAATAAATTTTCACAAAAAAATCGCTTTCTGGTGGCCCCGCAAATTGAATTTTCTTTGCTTTAGATATAAAAATATTCTTTTGCCCACGTGTTCTAAACAATTTAACGGATAACACCACTCTAGCGGCAGAATATAAGGCCTAACTTCGACAATTTATTTTGGGAATATGGAAAAAGAAATAGGATTCCTTTTGAGAGGGTTTATTTAACACATATTAAAGTACAAAAAAAATATTATAATTTTCATACAAAATGGTGGCGACAGAGCCCATCTTGAAAAACGTGTTTTTTTACAAACAGTTTCACGGGAGGACGGTTTTCTCGTAAAGTATAAAACCTCGAACAACGACCAAAAAAAATTATAATCTATATATTATTAACTATGGGACTACGTAGGGATTTTTTAATTTAAATTTTGAAAAAATGGCACCCTTTGAAAGAAATAAGTCGATTTTTTGAAAAAAAAGTAAGCAGTAATTGTTTATAAAAAGAAAGTTTACATTTAATCAAAAAACGGCTACGTGCTCCCATAAAAATGTAATTGTGAAGCTACTATCAAAATTTCAAATCGATCCATGCAAAGGTGTTCGAGTAATCCGTCCTCCCAGTTCGAAAAAAGTAGTTTCGAGAAAAACGCGTTTAAAGTTGTACGAGGCGCCTGAACGAAGTCCGAGGCGCTGCGGCAAAATCGATAATTGAAGATTTAAAAAAAATTCACTACAGGACAGGATTGCATATTATTTTTATGCCCCCAAAGTATTTATGAAGTCAAAAAAACGAAATTTCCAAAATGCTAGAGTGGTGTTATTCCTTAAGGATGCAAGTTGTGTGAAAAAAATCTAATATTTCGTCGTCACGAACGGTAATTTGTCCTTAAAAAAATACTTCGCCCTACTACTCTCAAAAAGGAAGAGTTTGCAATAAATGAACATCCAAGTGAATGGTGGATAGAAGATGACGATTTATAATCTCGCAATTATTGAGACGCATTATAAAAAATTATGTGGAGATCGAATTGTGCAAAAATTGCAAATAAAACTTTTCCATTGGAGAACTGTGTGAGAATGTTTTGTATTGTCAGAGACAAGAGGTTCCATGGGAAATCTGGCAACGTCGGTAGGATCGGCATACGAGAAGGAAAAGAGAGAGCTGGTGGTTGGAAGGGAGGGAGGACAACAAAGTCCTTCTCAACTCTGGGGCTTCGCGGCGGGTTCTCTACAACTATCCCTTCGTCCCTCTGTCTCACTTTCAGCCCTCCCTTATTCCACTATCGTCTGTCTTCTCCGATGGCGAGGAGGAAATGAGCCAAGCCGAAGCAAACGGCAAAGGTTGAGCTAGGTCCGGGTCGCAAAATGGCCGACAATGGTAGAGTACGTCGAAAATCGACCCATCGATTCTTGATTTCCGGCGGCCCAGTTCTATCTCTCGCTCTCTCTTTACCTTTTTACCTCTTCACCCCCTTTATCGGCCTTTTTTGCCGCTGACGTCCTTCTCTCCATCTCTCGTTTTCCATTCAAAACCCATATATTTCTACTCTCGTTGCTACGTCCTTTGGTATACGCTCCCAGTAATAGCCTCCGATATCAAAGTAGTGCAGACCGTTATCGATTGGACTGGGGGAAAAAATGGTTTCTGCCCGTCCGAGCCGGAACGACCATAACTTGTGGATCCGAGCGACAATTTTAACCTAATGTGAACGTCGATTGGTTTTTTCTTGCTTTTTTTGTTAAGGGGTTACGTGGATTTTGAAGCCAAAAAAGCATGTTTTCTCTATGTAAAAAAAATATAATATATGAATTATTTTATTCAAAAGGTTAAGCACATAAAAGAGAAACATTTTGACAATATTTTTAAAAAATTTCATCCAAATATTTGGGAAACGCAGCCGGTGGGATCTGGTTTCCAGAGACCCCTAAAAAAGTCGGTGGACACGATTTCTCAAACACTAATGCACTGATCTTATTGAAATTTTGCACACTTCTGTAAAATACCATTGATTAGTGATTGAACGAAGGTTTTTTTCGATTACAACTTATTTTACAAGGTTAAACGTAGTGTTAATTGTACCAAAAATTGAACTATTTTGCATACAACTCAGCCAAAAATTCGAATTTCAATTTTTCTTATATCCTTCGTCCAATCACGAGCTATACTTATCTACTAACAGAAAAAAATTGGTCTTTTCATTTCAGATAAAGCTATCATGAGTTATCTTGACCACCACGAGGACACTTTTTTTAGGGGTCTCCGGAAACCAGGTCCCACCGGCTGAATTTCCCAAATTTTTGGGTGAACATTTTTCCAAATATTTAATGCTTAACATATTGAATAAAATAATTTATATCTTATATTTTTTTAAATATAGAAAATATGCTTATTTTTGCTTCGAAACCCGCATAACCCCGTTGACCCAGTTGATTCGCAGCGATAAGGCTGCAAATAAAATTGTCGATAAATATTTAATGGGTTCATTAGTATAGAGACACTGAAAATTAATTAGTTTATTAAGTAATCATTACTTCATTGATTTATAAGGAAATAATTAATTTAATAATTTATTAATGAATAGAGGCGAAATTAACCCTGCGCGGTCGTCCGGGGTCAAAATGACCCCAAGCGCAACTTTAAGCCAAAATTATTATTATAAGTTGTTGGCGGCCAAGGTCATTGGCCTGCCTTCTAACGGTGCTTTGGTGCACCCTTTGTAAGTACAGATTATAGCCGGACGGGGAGCTTTTTTCCCTTCAACTGTTTCCCACTATGGAGCTATTCCCCTCAAACTATCATATTTCAAGAGCATTACCCTAAAATTTCATGAAAAAAATGAATATTGCAAGATATGATTTTTTTTAGTAAAAAGAACTTTTTTACGCATTAACCCCTTGCTGATTTTGTTCCGCCATTTTAAAATTCGATTAAAATATAATACCGACAATGCCACATTCTAAAATGTTCAAACTAATATCCTGAATTTTTATGAGTCATTCGAAACGATACTGTCAATGCGGCTAATGTTTGAAACATGGCTGGGGTCATTGCGACCCCCTGTGACCAACGTGTTATAGCCAGTACGTGTGATCGCGAAGGGTTAATACAGTGTTGTAAAATAAATACACTCATTTTTCTCCAACAAATACAGCCCGGAAATGCACATAAATTGGAAAATTCGCGACTGCGAAGAAAATTATAATAATTGTTCACTCGTCCAGAATACAACGTAACAGTGTAAGTTTGTTCAAGACTCATCACATTGCAATGAAAATGGTCAGGGAGGTTTATTGTCAAAGCATTCGGGGCGAGCTTTACCAAACAGCAATGACCAATCGATATAAAATGCACGACTCTCTCACAATGTTTCCCTTTCTCTCTTTCTCTCTCTTCTTGTTGCACATTCCCCTTGGGATATACGGCAAAGTGATATTTTTGCCTGCTCTCGCAGTTGTTGGCGTGTAGTGTTGCATTTTCGTCTCGAGTGTCTCGCATCGTATTCTTCGTGCAAGCATTTATTCTGTACGATTATGCTTTTCTCCATGCACGAGGATCGATTTCTTTGGAGTTCGAAACCTCGCCGCGATCAACGACCTCGCGATCGGGCTTTTGCGCGTATTTTCGACAACATCAGTTTTCGGACGAAAAAAGGCATGAATGACGCTTATTTGAACATACTTATTGAGTGTTAAATAAATAGCCTTTTTCAGCGTCTAAAGTGAGTAGACCCCTTAATTTAAAGGAGTTGGGATTATCAGAAAATCAATTTTCGATTATTAAAAATCCTATTGAATTAGACACGAGCTTTGGCAATTTCGCGCGGTTTTCTCGTAATTCGACACTGTTAGGTTGTCTGCAGTGATTGCCACAGGTCACAGCTGTGTTACGCGCGTTTTGTGCCGGTCGACGTTTTCGAAGGTTATGTCAGAGCAAAAGTAGGCAACAAATGGTTCAGAAAAAATTATTAGGGCACCGCAATGTTTCCGATGAATGAAGCCAACCAACAACCAATGCAATGAAACGAAGATTGACCTAAACTTTAGAATTTAATATTCAATAAACGAGCACGGGAACCTCTGCTCTCCATTTTCCAGTATATTTAGAAAATATACCATAACGACCAGTAACATTTTCATGGGTCTGGGAAAGTACTATCCTTTGAGTGTCTACCCTGAAAAATTCATAAGGAAATTCGCAGCAATGACGAAGTTATAGCGTTTTGTAACTAACTTTAAAGGCGTTTTACTCAAAACAGTGTTTTCAAAATCGGACCGATCAGGATCAAGTTTTGCACACTTATGCTTCACACAATAATCTAGTACTTGTCGAGCCGTTTTTTCGATACCTGGCATAGTTTTTTTTTTTCATCATAAGTACTGAACAATTTTGAGGCGAAAAATTGCCTGCTTTATTCCAGTGACTGCTATGACCCGAAAAAATTAAATGCTTGAATTCCGGATCGATAATTACTAGTTTTATCTATCTACTTCGAGGGAAAAAGATTTTTTTTTCAGATAAAAAATGGCCGAGGCACGTCTGTTACCGCCAACGCTGTCAACAAAAACACGTCCCAGGAAAACGACTATAACTTTTTTACCCTTTGAAATTTTTTAACCAAATTTTCATACAATGTATTAGGAGTACAACTTTGCAGAGACCGTTTTACTTAGAGAGCCACTGCGGCCGAAGTAGTGGTCCTAGCTCAATAAAAAAAGTGGCATTTTAAACTAGAGACTCTGCCAATGTAAAAAATTTAAAAAAGCTAACGGATACGTGTATGCATTATAAAGTTATAGGCACTCAAACATGGCAACCTACGAACCGAATTCTCAGCATTTGCGGGAGGTTATGATTTACTTCTTCAACATCAAGAAATCTGCGGCTGAGGCCCACCGTTTGCTTGTAGATGCTTACGGGGAGGATTCTATTAGTGAGAAAACGTGTCGGCGGTGGTTTCGACGCTTCAAAAGTGGAGATTTTGAGGTCGAGAACAAGCATGGTGGATCCAAAGTGATGCTGTGTATCTGGTGGGACCAGCTGGGCGTTGTGTACTATGAGCTGCTCAAACCATCCGACACCATCACAGGGGAACTCTACCGACGTCAGTTGATGCGCTTGAGTAAGGCACTCAAAGAGAAACGGCCACAATTCAACGAAAGACATGACAAGGTGATACTGCAGCATGACAATGCCCGACCCCATGTTGCAAATGTCGTGAAAAAGTACTTGGAAACGCTGAAATGGGAGGTTTTATCCCACCCGCCGTACTCTCCAGACATTGCCCCTTCCGACTATCACTTGTTCCGGTGAATGGCACACGATTTGGCTGACCAGCACTTCGGTACTTACGAAGAAGTCAAAAATTGGGTCGATTCCTGGATTGCCTCCAAGGACGAAGACTTTTATCGACGCGGGATTCGAATGCTACCTGAAAGATGGACCGAGGTCGTAGCTAGCGACGGGCAGTACTTTGATTAAAAAATATGCAGCCACTTTTTTATAATAAAGCCTTAAACTTTTGAAAAAAACGGTCACTGCAAAGTTGTACTCCTTATAGATAAAATGTGATACTTTAAAATGTTAATCATGGTTGTTCAATAAAATTTAGTTTTATACACAAAAAAATTCTTAAACATCGCCTTACTTTTAGCCGTCTCAGGTGCATGTAAGCCCTTTTAAATATATAATAAATATATTAATATATTTATTATAATATTAATATAATATTATAATAAGGTAAATATTTTTTTCGATGGATAAAATACGCTAGTCAGTCTGATTTTTTAATGTCAAATCAAAGCACTCATAACGAACAGAAAATACATTTTTAAACGTTTTATTTTTTATTTTTTTACATTTTTTTTAACGGTTGAAAATGTTTTTGAAACAAAAGGAGTCCTCACGGTGTACACGGTTGTGGCCACAAATATTATTTGAAACAAAATTTGTAAAAAGATTATTAATCAGTATGAAAGCCGCTATCTGGCTATGGAGGTTTTTTCAATCAACATTGACAAAATAGCGGCGTCTCGAAAACAAAATCGAATTTAGCCCATTTTTTGACAGATTTTCGTTAAAAAAAATGTGGAGATATAAAAAAAAACTTCCAAAGCAAGATAAAGAATTTCGTGTCAAAATTTGAGACCGATAGCTTGAAAACTCTTCCTTTGAGATCGTACACCGTTTTGAAAAACGACATTTCGAGAAAAACGCGTCCGTCCGCGCCAGGTCTCACGCAGCTGATCGAATCCCTTTTTCTGAGATAGTATGTAGCAACCGGAATAATTCGAATTTCGCCCCAAAAATTAAACAGCATGTTTATAATCATCTATACTATCGTATAATGCCAAAAAATCGATTTTTCGAAAATTTTACATGGTGATAATCCCTTAATCAAGAGACACGGCAGCATCTTGACGCCAATTAATATCTATTCCCCCCAATATTTTTCAGCAACAACCTCAACACGTTCTCTGTCATAGTGTAAATGAGAAAAATTACATAAAAACGTTTGGTAAAAATTGATGCGGTAGGTCAAAACTTAAACTATGATATGAGTTAGGGTTCGATTAGCAGCAGGGTTCTCACAAATCCGTTTCGAAATCAGGTCTGCTCTAAGGTCACCCGTGGCCTACGTGGCGGTTCGATACATGACAGGGTCCGGTGACCAGTGACCTACCTGGCAGAAAACGTGTCAATCACGATAACTTTTTCAAACTGCTCATAATGTTTTTCAAAAGTTCATAACTTCATTTTGAAAAGGTCACTATTATAATTTTGAAAAACTGAAGTACCTTCGTATAATATTAAAATACGGAAATTCGCTTTGAAAAAGTAATTGTGAGAATTAAAAAAAAAATAACTTTTATAAACATTCGAAATATTGTAATAAAATTAAAGGACATTTGAAACAATCCTGACTACAACAATTCGATTCTTGTGATTCTCTATCGCGGTTCTCGTCGGTTGCCTTTCTCGTTGAACATCAACCGATTAGCAGAAAACAAGATAATTCTCGCGGCAAGTCCGTCGTAAAAGGCCTGTACATGTCCATATATACAGCGCAGGTGTAAACGAGCTTCCCAGGGTGTTTCAGTGGGTTCAGTAGAGAGCGCCCTCTATGAACAGACAGGCAATTTCGCATGACGCTGCATGTTATATGTGTTTGTGCTGTTTTTTTGATTTTTTACATCACCTTCCCTCTCTCATGTCCATGTCACTCATGCTCTGGCGGTACGTCCTCTTTTATCTCTCCTACATCTCATTTCGCGCCAATCTCGCACGCCGGGACGATTTCGACGTTAATTTGTTTTCTTCAATCTCAAAATAATCGTGATTCAGAGTAAAAAATCATTCAAGCACACAATGGAATAAAGTAATGTCTCATTCATTATCAGTTTTTTATCAGTGAAACAGACAAATTAAAAAAAGCCTAAGGGTATATAATTTAAAAAATACGCATTAATAATAATAATAATAATTTATTGTGCATAAGTGCGTTGCTCGGAGCAACAAAATCTATGCTATCTATTATTATATGAAAAAAAAATTAAAAATAACAATAATAATAACAACAATACGTGCAGATTAAGAGCAGCGTGAATGTTTCATTTTTTCCGTCATGGGGCACTATGCTTTTTGGTATAGGGTAGGTTAGGAGTTCTCAAGAGATATATAAATATATATATATAAGGTACTATGTGAAACCGGAGCTCCCCTTTTTCCGTGTCACGCACAACTCGCCACATCGTGCAGTGCAGACGAGAACGAGGGGAAAATATTCCCCATGTAGGCAGACGATCGCACAGACAGACAAAAAACATCAGCATGTGACTGAAAAGATCGGGTTTCTAATTCTCCCCCTCCGAAGACTTGAAGGGTTTGCAAACCCCCTCGATGACAGAGAATAGCAAGGCGACCTGTCCTTCTCCCTTGCTCTGCTAGTCACCCTCTCATTCCTTCTTTCTTTTTACACGCTGCTTCGACAAGCTCAACAAAATGCCGGACCTTCCCCAACCTTTTCTCGGTATGGGCAATTGTGCGCACCCCGAGGTCTTTTCCCCTACACAGAATAATTTCATAACTTAGACAATGGCTTATGAATGTTTCACGAGAAGCGGCGATTGAGGAAAAACATAAGGTCTGCCTTGCTTAATATCGCTAACTACAACTTTTTTCAGTGTGTTTAAATTGAAAATCAAAACCCATAGTCTCAAGGGGTGGGAAATTAATTGTTACTACTTTTAAACGAAAAAAAATCGATTGTGCAATTACGATATGTGGCAGGTGTTGACAATTTAGTGGGAAGGGTAAAAGATTTGTTACATACCGATTTCGAACTATGCTCTTTTTCTGGTACTGAATTTTCTCCAAGGATCTTTTGAATTCTTTTGAAATACTACTGTGACAGGCCGAAGAAGAGTTGTTTTTTTTCGATTTTTTTTGTCTACTAAATTATTTGTTTGGGATTTGGAAAAAACGTATGTTATTAAGCATACATTGAACGTATTTGGGGTAAATTTTGATTAATTTTTTTTTAATGAACGGCGTTATGGAGGATAATGGAGCCTCTGTATACAAAAATGTGCAACGGCCGAATCGATGGCTTGACAATGGTTGGTCTGAAAAATAAAAATAAAAAAGTTTTATAATCTATATACCGTAGTTCTCGTTGTACGCAACCATTTTTCTAAGAAAAACAAATTTCTACACAATGGCGGGTGTTACCAAAAAAGTGTGATTTTGGCGACGACCTTGCTCATATTCGGTAACATAAAAAATACTAAATTTAAAAAACTGCTACCTCCAACGGTAAATACTGCAATTCCGGAAATGTTGTTTTTCTTTTAATTTTAATCGGACAACTCGAGTTAGGGTTATGATTCCTGCCAGGTCAAAAAAGTGATTTCGAGAAAAACGTGATCGAAATTTTTAGCATACGTAAATCGTTGCGCTACCTGCTCTGTAACTTGGGACATTTTCAATATTTTAACACAATTTTTTTGCACATATTTTTGAATATGTATATTTTCCCGCCTTAACGGGGTATCCCTCTCTGGAAGCCCAATTTGAAGGGTCAGAATGATAAAGTTTTTTCTAGTAACACATTGGTTGGAATAAACTAATTTTTTCCCAGCATATTGTACACATGTTTGTGGTTACAATGTAATTTTTCGGAAGAAAATCTTTCAGTGTTCGTGGTGCTGCAGTTGGCGTTGCAGTCCTCC